>JAVYIG010003142.1:0-209127 GCA_035222895.1 Strongylocentrotus droebachiensis | reverse complement strand
TTACCGGATCCCTTTAATGCTATGATGGGAACTATATTTCCTGAAAACATATGGATTGTGTTGTTCTTTGTGTCACAGCTGTCAGCTGGAAACAAAACACACAAAAGTGATCACATGACAATGATGTCACAACATATGCCATGGAATGCATTTTAATTGGAAGTCCAATCAAACCTGCTTTAGTGACCACCTGTCTACAAAGACCACATTTTTTGTTCCCCTTGAAAATGGTTTCTCATTGAAACATGGACTAAAGGAACCTGTCTGCAAAGACTACTTTTTGTGTTTTCCTTGGGCGGTCGCTATAGACAGTGTGAAATATGGCCTTCCAGCATGTGGGGGGGGGGGGGGGGGGGAGTAGGATTATTTTGGTGGATCAAACCATTTTTTTGTTTTGTTGGAAGTACTGCATTTGCATCATACAGTGCACACGTATACATAACACAATTATAGCTGTTATTAATAGTACTTTTTTCTTGTCATCTCCCATGCTTGGTTTTGGCACCAAGTTTGTTTCTCAATTGGCAAGTACCCTGTGTAGATAATATCAGGGCTCGAATTACCCACCGGCAATCGGCAATTTGCCGCCATGCCCCTTTTACTGGCCGGAATGCCCTTTTCAAAATCAAACCGTTTAATGCCACAATATTTTGATCCACAAAAGTTTTGCCGACATTATAGTCATCATAAGTCAACCCCGACTTGTAATGTTCAAAAAGACTTTGTTGCCCCCTACTGAGATCTAAAAACGACAATAATCGGCAAGGTTTTGTTGCCCCTACGGAGCTCTAAAAATGATAATAATCGGCAAGGTTTTGTTGCCCCTACGGAGATCTAAAAACAATAATAATCGGCAGGGTTTTGTTGCCCGTACGGAGGTCTAAAAACAATAATTATCGACAAGGATTTGTTGCCCCTACGGAGCTCTAAAAACGATAAAAATCGGCAAGGTTTTGTTGCCCCTACGGAGCTCTAAAAACGATAATTAATCGGCAAGACTTTGTTTCCCCTACGGAGATCTAAAACAATAATAATCGGCAAGACTTTGTTGCCCCTACAGAGATTTAAAAAAAATCATTATCGGCGAGACTTCATTGCCACTATGGAACTCCTAAATTAATAACTATTGGCGGGACTTCTTTGGTGCGTTTTCAGAGTTTTTAATCAGTGAAAAACTTGGATTTTTATCGGGAGGAGGGTCGGGAATTAAATCAGAAAAGGATTAAGAGTTGAGATAATGGTACATCAAATCGTCTTCTTTCCCATACGTTTTAATTAAAACGTCATAGCTTCCGCGCTTCGCAGGGGAGGGGAACCATAGAGGGGGCCCAAATCGTGGGAGAATATTTAGCGGCGAAACAGTCAGCCTGTTAATAAGGGGGGGGGGGGTTCAAATACCACCCCCCATTCCCCCCCCCCCCCCCCCCCCCCCCCCCACCATGAAAACGGCATGAGGTGATTTTACACACACTTTCCACTTTGGCCTTAGTGCCCCTTAGAATACATTTGTGCCCCTTTCAGTGGATTTGTGCCCTTTCAAAAAAGTGGCCTTGACCCAAATTTGATGTAATTCGAGGCCTGTAATATGCATGCATGATGTATCACTGTGTTTAGTAGAGGTGTCATTTTATAGTGGTTACTGGATACATTACCGGACTGTTGATTCTATGGTTAGCAGTTCCTGTCCCACTATGGCATTATTGTTCTTTGGCAAGGGTTTTTGTCTCGCCTGCGTAGCAAAAAAGCGAGACATACTGTAGGCGCTGCTTTTCCGGTGACGACGGTGACGACGGCGATGGCGTCAACATCAAAAACTTAACCTAAGGTTAAGTTTTTGAATTTTTAATATAATTTTGAAAGTATACGTCCATAGTCGATGAAACTTGGACTGTAGGGTAATCAAGTATCCCCAATCATCTGAATAGAATTCAGGTCACTAAGTTGAGGTCAAAGGTCATTTTACATTGTAGGTCAACAAACTTACGGGTAGACTTTTTTGTGGCATCAACATCAAGATTTTGAATTTTTAGCATATTTCAAAAGTGTTTGTTCAAATTCCATGAAACTTGTACCCAACGGTTATCAAGTATCACAAATTCCATGTCACAAGGTCAAAGGTCATTTTAGGTCAGTAGACTTGGATTATGTTTTCACAACTTAATATGAGAATAAATGAATCAATTTTTGTTATTTGTTCATGATTCTTAGTCATTATCCACTTTAAAATGCTGATTATATTCAGAGGATTTCACTTTTCAGGGCCTGCTAATGGCCACCCAGCCTATAAATAATGTTCCAACCTCAATTTTTCATCATATCGAATTGCGTAATGCAGGCGAGACCGCCGAGAGCGTTTCTCTTGTATAAATATATTTGCCATTTACAATCCAGATAAAGTTGATGGGTACCTAGTAGGGCAAAAATCCTTGAATGCTTTAAGCATCTTATCTTTGCAGCTGATGTAATAATATAATGATTTGTACAAGGTCATATACAAGTGTACACTGTACATTATATTATTTATGGTAAGCCCTTAAAACTTTTTCTTCATATTTCTTTGACTTTAGATGATAAATTGCTTGATTCTAAGAATAATAAGCTGCTGTTCACTTTTGTTCCTCAAGACCTCAAGTGTAATATTAAACAAACAAATGAGAGGTGAAATAATTTAGATACCTGACCTATGATGTAAATTTTAACAACTTGCACTTCATAGTGTTAAACCATGGACCTATTACGGATGGACATTCATCGTTTTCTTAACGAATTCATTGTGATTGTCTCTGTCAATGTCGTCTCAATAACATTCCGTACTTGTTTCTTCACTTTGATCTCATGATGGTCACCGCTAAAAAGCAGGGAAAGAATCAAGATAGTGATTTTACACATGATGTTAATCTACATGCGCAGAAGATAATAACTCGCTTAAATCATGGAAAATCGATGTGCAGTTCTGGTTTATAATCGGAAATTGATGTTCCTTGTACTGTATTTTATTTTGAAAAATATGTTGATATTACCAGATAGAGGTTATATTTGGATTGGTTGTGAAAGAATCATGTTAAATGTCCATCCGTAATAGGTCCATGGTTAAACCCATGAGGACTGTGTGTAACTGTACCTCAATGCTATAAGCCTACACACATTCTCAGATTTTTTCGCTAGGCAAAGCACCAAGATAGTTGTGCGGTTGTAAGGGTCCTAGCGTAGGGGTTGTATCATACTTGTATGGCTGTTTCAATTGTTCTTTGCAGATGGTTACGGTACTCTAAAAGTCACAAGAAATCATGCATAGAAGACCCAGTGATCTCGTACGACAACATGAGAATATATTTTTCATGTTTCTTTCCAATATTCTTTTTTTTTTTTTGCCACAAAACTGTACATGAACTGTAGATTAATTATGTCTAGTAGCTGCCAGTAGAAATGGAAATATTATTATTATTGTTGTTTTGATTATTATCAATAAAGTCATAATCATTCTTCCTCTTCTTCTCCTTCTCCTAAGTCGTATTCTTCTTCATAGTAATATCATCATCATCATTATAATAGTAGTATTAATTTTTGTTATTTTAGACTGAAGAGTTAGCCGATGATTGCGATCTCCTTCAGTATGGATCGTTGCAGGGTGACCCCACGTTTCGTATTCAGATGGCCAAGTTTCTTACAAGAAGGTACCAGAGCCCTGTTCACAGGTAAGCTACAGCTACTTCTTTCTTTTGTCTCACTTGTCGCTCTGATATCACAGATTTATTCATTTCTTGTTTTAATTCTTCTGCCAACAGAATAAAACTAAATTGATATTGCTCCATTTTTTTTTCTACGAACAATAATAATAATAAAAACGATGCTTATAAAGCGCTTACCACCAAAGTCTCTAAGCATTATAACATACAAAATACGAAGATAAACAATTACATAGTAAACTTGGCAAACAAATCTTCAAGTTTTAATTCTTCTGCCAACAGAATAAAACTAAATTGATATTGCTCCATTTTTTTTTCTACGAACAATAATAATAATAAAAACGATGCTTATAAAGCGCTTACCACCAAAGTCTCTAAGCATTATAACATACAAAATACGAAGATAAACAATTACATAGTAAACTTGGCAAACAAATCTTCAAATTACAATACCGGTGCATATGAAATATACATCAATGTGAACAGCGTAATTTAATCATGAAAAGCAGTTTTGAATAAATGTGTCTGACAGTTTTTGATATGGCCCTGATATTGATGTAAAGTGTATTAGTTACAGTGGTCTGCAGCACGCAGGTTAATCAAAATTGCCTTGTGTGCAGATAAAATATAAACCGGTACTGCATTTACATGTACATGTACACACATGAGGTTGCAAAGTCCATAAAAACAAGTGGCATATCCAGCCTGTATGGGGAGATGTGAGTTGGTCTAGTGGCACCGTTCACTTGGTCAGCTCTCTGTCTCCGCCTACAAAATGGCTCAGGGCGACACTGGTTCGAAACTGAGTCACTTCTGTTGGATGGCGACGTTAAAGGTCGGTCACCAGACGTAAATAATCATATCTGATTGATACACGTCTGTAAAAACCAGTCACCATATGCAGCACCCCCTCCTCCTCCCGGTTATTCAACATATTCAATTAATATTGGAAGTTGGTACCATGCTCAATTTCTGGATCAATCTGAATAATTTATAATTTTAACAATCAGTTATGAATCAATGGCACACACACAACTGATAAGCTCACCTGTAAGTGATGCTTAAAGTTTCTATTTTACTTCAATTTATGATGATTATAAACTTATGTAGGTAAATATGTCACCATAGCGTATGGCAACGGCCAGGTACATGTAGTTCCTCTATTAGATCTTATGGAAATGAACAAACTCAGTAGGCAATGAGTTAACTTAACTTCTTTTTTATTATTAAGATAAGGGGGGCTGTGTGTTTTGATTGTTTGCTTTCTTAGTACTTTTGACCCGATTTGCAGCTTTTGCAAATATGTTAGACTACCGTTCTTTGATTCAGCAGTTTTTGTTTTTTATATGCATGATTCTGTTGATTGTCTATAAAGGGTTAATTGGTCAAGCCCGGCCCCAGTGATGTTGTAGAATTGTTAAAGGTAAAGACTAGTTCTGGTCATGCGATTGAATTGTGAAAGAAACGTTGAGGAATCAATCAGAAAAGGTTGATCATCTAGCATATCAGTATTGGTGTGTACTGCAAGGTTCTGGAATCATCAAAATGATAATAAATTTGGCCCAGTCTTGGTAAAGCTACAAGCACTGTACACAGAAAGATGTATATGGGACTACACAACACATGCGCGATATCTATCCAGTCCGGATAGATCTAATAATTTACCAAATATATCAATTAGTAGGCGGTTTCTCGTAGTGCTGTAGCCGAACCGCCGAACCGAACGGAAGTTCGCCGAACATGGCACTTCCGAACCAAACCGAACCGAACCGAACACAAATGCCTGGTTCGGAGGTTCGGCAAAAAAAAAAAAAAAAAAAGTTTTTGCAAGCTAATTAACTTGTCATTTTGTACCTAATTTTTATGTCATGATTGCTCATTTTATATTTACTTTTTTCCCATTTTCCGCCTTTGTGATTTATGCCTATCCAGTGGTGGGCGCGACTTCACTGGCGCCATTAAAAAATCCTGACCACGCTACGTCGCGATCGCAAGCCATGAACAAGAATACATGCATGCATGTGCGTGATCAAAACAAGTTCAGCTCAAACCCATTCAACAACAACAACAAAAATATTTTTAATTGTAACAATATCGAACAAATTTTATAATATAATTAATGAAATAAATATATATTATAGTGTGGTATTTATTTATTTAGGAAAAATAGGAATTTTATATTTTTCCTGTTGAAAATAAAAACTTATAAAAAACAGTTACTGACGAGCCTGATCGAGTCTCTATTCAAGATGGCAGCTTTCATGACTCTAACATTAGACAACAACCGTCTCGGAAAATCTTTAAAAAATATCATTTATTGACAAATTGAAAACAGGAATCTTTTAAAATTGAAAATAAAACACACAAATAATTACGTTTAGAGCAGTTTTTTAATGTGAAATTCGTGCTGGTCGGAGCAGTGTGCGGAAGTCCTCCGTGCTCGTCGGGCCCGGCAGCGTTATTTTTTTATGCGGCACAGATTGGGGCTTTTTTTTTAAAGGGGTCTTGATTTACAGACTAATACTGGTCGTGTGCGTACTATAAACAGTATAAGTGGTAGAGGTCTGTTTTTAATAGTGTTACATGTAATCCTCTACCGCATGGAAAATCATTACATCAACAATTAAAATCAAAAGGGAAATCTGAAGAGGAGGCAGCACGTCAATAAGGAGAACATCACAATAATTAGTCCATAAAACTTAACTAACTTAAACGAAGAGGAATGTTATCTAAACACATAGTCTAGTTCGCGATGGATATACAAACTTCTTCGCAGCGCTAATCCGCTAGCGAACATGACTAGTCTCACGCACGTGCAGACACTATTGAGAAGGGAAAGAACGTACTTCCCATAGGTTTAACATGCGCCATGCCCCAATCTGTGCCGCATAAAAAAATAACGCGGCCCGGCCGGCCCGCCCAGTGCCGACCGCCGTGGCTAGTATAACACTGCTTGCTATTATATTACCGAACCCCGAACCGAACCAAGTTCGGGTGAAAAATTGCCGAACCGAACCGAACACGAACATAGCGTCTGACTAGTTACAGCAATAGTTTCTCGGCAATTCACGTATTGGTCAAAACATATTCTTTCACATGATTGGTAATTTAATAAGAGCTTCCATTTCATTTTTTTGAGAGGGGGCTTTCCGAAAACTGTTCTATAGTGCCTTTAAAACTCAAGTCTCACAAAGAAGCTGGCCTATCATAAAGCTACATGTAAGTACGCTTCACATATCTAATAATACTGATGGTAATAATAATAGTAACAATGGTAAATGGCAGCTTCTTATATAGCGCACAGGTCCGTGATGCCGTTTTATACCCCGGTCATACATGTAGCTGGCGGCCAAATATGAAGCCCTCTGGCAAATCGGGTACCCATTAACAACCGAGCGGAGAGTAGCAAAAGTGGATTAAAGGGGGTGTAGCATGACAAGGCTATGTGTCTTTCCTGTGGCCTGACTTGGAGCCAATCGGCTATAATACGACTACGAATGACGCGACCGCAGCATCACGTGCGTGCAACATACACGAAACCAAAGCGCGAGGAGAACTTCAGTCTGTTTTGCGAACGCTAGCGCGCTGACCTTTAATTAAAGTCCATTCTTTAACGGGCAGTTGTCCAAAAGAAGTCGGAGATGGCATTAACCAGTATTTGCCATGCTACACCCCCTTTAATACCTTGCAAAAGGACATTACTGCTGGGCTGGGAGTTGAACCCTTAACCCTTGGTTTGAGGTAAATAAAACACTATACCATGACACCTCTGTAGGTATATTTGTATCTTATGACATGCAAATAAATAATTACACTTTGGGGACTTTGTTGCTACAGTGTAGCAGCTACGGTACAGTACATACTGTACTTTATTCACCTTCACTTGCTATGCATTCACATGTAAAATGGTTTATATTTTGTCATATTATCTTGCTATTTTTCTATTTTGCTATTTTGAGGCAGTTCAGCGCATGAGTGAACATTAACAAGGCTTTATACAATCAAAGTTATACGTACGTTTTGTACTTTTGTAGCTACAGGGATTACCGGTACTAAGCATAATATTAAACAAATATACCATGCACTGAGAGGCTCTGGTTGAAATTATTGATCAAGGTGGCAGGAATAGCACTTTTCTGTCACCGAAGAATCCATAATTTCATCCTTCATTAAAATAATAATAATAATAACAATGTTTACTGTCACTGAAGTAGTGTTGATATCACATTGATTAATCGCATACCTATGACGTCATCCATGGTATAGTGCACTATACCATGGATGACGTCCCGGTATAGCACATTTTTCTTATCGGTAACATCATAGCAATTTATGTTTGGTCACATGATGCTATGTTGACCAATCACTGAACAAGATTTCATTACGGTAATCAAAAATATAATATTGACTATCTGCCCTTCCTCTATCCTTAACCCAGCGACAACATCTTATGCAATGCTGGGGCTAGCCAAGGACTGAACTTCCTATCGACCCACTTCTTCAAGAAGGGTGATGTAGTCTTTGTAGAAGACCCCACGTACTTCCTTGCCCTTGCAGCCTTTCAACATGATCAGCAGCTTAATGTAGTACCAGGTAAGTCAGTGTACTAAGGGGCAATTGAGGGGGAGGGCTGACATCATTGGGGCACCAATTGGTAGGTGCATGAAATATGACTTGGTAGTTTTTTAGGGAAAAATAATGATTGCTGTATTTAGTTTGTCAATTGTTTGCCATTGCTTATCCTTAATACTACTATGACATGGAATAGCAATTTACATGTACACCTGTAGTTCATTTCACAGTTGATTTCACTCGGTTGATTCAACTGTTCGCATGAATTAGCAGAGAGAACTAGAAGTGAATACTCTCATGGTCAACTACAATATTTTATTATTCTCATTTGTTGATCGTCTCTGCAATGCTATTTGAATGAACAACAGCTTTTATTGTTACCAGTTGCACTTTTCTGACTTGTTTTCAATAAGATCGAACACATGATCTAAATCTACTGGGTGCAAGCCAATAATTCCTTTAAAACAATTAACAACATTGTAGTACTATTTGACGTAGCGTTACATGGTAATCACGAAGCAGATATATTCATTAGTTCCAGGGTATATAATTTTAAAGAAAACTGAATTTGATTCCCGGACTATTCTCCCTCTTTTTCTCTCACAATACGATCAGGGAAATGCGTGTGCCCTTTTGTAGATAGTCGAAGAGTTGCTTTTTCGCTGCCACGTAAAAACACGGGCGTCAATGCATGCATACTGTTACTGTTCTAATTATTAGTTTTAGTTGTTATCATTATCATTATTATTATTAGCATTATCATTATTATCATTATTATTATCATTATTATTATTATTAATATGAATACTTTTGTTATTATTGTTATTATCTTTATTATCATTATTGTTAATATCATTCATTACCCAGCTATAGCACATCTGCCATTATGACACTCTTGAGTGCATCCTAACCAAGTACCTTTTCTACAGCTGGGTGAAGAAGCACAGGATCAAATATAGGATTAGTATTGTTATAGATGTGCAGTTTATTTTTTATTATATATATCTAACAAAATTGTCACCACATTTTTCTACTGATTCACCATCTAGCATACCATACACAGTATTTTACTTGCTCATTATTAACGTATGATAATTGTTCAATTTTTTTTTGTATGATGCCATCATCACCATTCTCATTTCTTAAAATTTATTATGATTCAGTTGCTAAGGAAGATGATGGTGTAGATACAGAAGATCTAGAGAAGAAGCTATCGGAGCACCTGGGAGACAGACAACCAGATGATACGAGACCGTTTCGTAGCTTACTCTACCTCATCCCCTGCTTTCACAATCCAACTGGATCATGCACTTCTTCAGGTAATGATGAGCATCGTATTGATTGATGATGATGAGGAGGAGGAGGATGAAGTTGTTGTGATGATGTTCGTGGTGATGACAAGAGCCTTAATAACAACGATGATGGATATAATGAATTGGCAATGATGATGATGATGATGGTGATGATGATGATGATGATGATGATGAAAGTGATAATGAAGATAATATTATGACAATGATGATAGTGAAGGGGATGATGATGATGATAATGATGGTGGCAGTGTAGGTGCTTTCACAATCCGACTGGACCATGCACTTCTTCAGGTAAGGATGAGCATCATATTGATTGATGAGGAGGAGGAGGAGATGGAAGTTGTTGTGGTGATGTTAATGGTGATGACAATGACGATGAATATAATGAATTGGTAATGATGATGATGATGATGAGTATGATGGTGATGATGATGATGATGAGTATGATGGTGATGATGATGATGATGATGATGATGTGGTTATAATGATGAAGGTGATAATCATGGTGATGATGAAATCACAAAAGTGATAGCGAAGATAGTATGACAATGATGATAATTATGGTGATGACGATGATGATGGTGATAGTGATTACAGTGATAATGAAGATAATAGTATGACAATAATGATAGTGATGTCACGATGATGATGATGATGATGATGATGATGATGGTGGTGTAGGAAGTGGTGATGTTTTGCTGAGGGGGGCAGGTCCCCATTGTCCCCTAGATCAAGCCTCAATAATCTTTGTTTTATTAGACATACCAAAGACTAGTGATAATGATTCATTTATGATTAGTACAACCATGAGCAAAAAAGTGGGAAAAATACACAATTATACACAATTCTATGGGATGGGATGGGATTCTTATTCATATGCCTATATTTTGCCTTAAAATGGCAAAACAAAATGATTTAAATCTTGCTTTGAATTTCTCTCTCTCCTTTTGAATAGAATAATTTGAAATGCCTTTTCAAGATACAGCAAGGATTATGAAACTGTTTTACACTCTTTATATATTTATTTACATGTATTCACCTTCAAATGTCCAAAGATAATGTATTTTTTACATGACCATAAACAATCTTCTTGAATCTTTTCTTTCTGTTTTAGAAAAAATGAAGAGTATAATTAGGATGGCCAGAAAGTATGACTTGCTCGTGGTGTGTGATGATGTCTACAATGTGTTGTCATGGCAACCAGCTGATGAAGGCAGTGACCGGAAATACAAGTGTCCCGCTCGCCTCTTTGCCTTCGACAACCCCTCGGATCCCGACTTCAAGGGAAATGTTGTATCCAACGGTAGCGTGTCCAAGTTCCTTGCGCCCGGATTGAGGCTGGGATGGTTTGAAGCTTCGGATCGCATCATCAATCTCATGATGAAGAAGTATGTATGCTCGCGGTGACCCATCAAACCATTTTTCTTTCATTAAGAACATAGTTTACACGAAATCCTCCATATATACATTTACAGTGCTTAATTAGAGTAAGAATAATTGCTTTATCAAAGTGATTGAAGCCCTTTGTCCCATGAATGATATACATGTACACATAAGATTGTCCTCCTAGTCCGTTATCCATCTGACACATTTCTTATAGTGAGTACCGTTAGAAGAAAAAAAATTACAGAATATGTTTAATCCATTTCCAATGCATTACATTGTGCCATTCATGAATAAGATCAAAATATACACATACAATTGTATCGTATGTTACAATCATAACCGTCTCTAAATCGGAAAAGCAGTGTAAAATTTATAATCAATATTTTGTGTACAATAATACTACAATTTGAATTTCTTTTAATATAATTTTATTTTTTTTATTTTTAACAATGATGGAGTTGAAAATGATAATAATTTGTTACAATTTGAGGATAATGTTTTATTTATTCGGTTCTTAAGAACATTGCAAACTGGGATATTAAATGGGGAGCATTCTTGACAGTATTTGTTTTACTTTGGTCTATAATTCAATTACAGTCAATACCTGGACAGCGGTGGATCCTTCAATCACTTAACAGGAGGCATTGTGGGTACAATGCTTAAGATGGGGATCGTAGACGATCATCTAGACTTTGTCTGCAACCATTTTAAGGTATGCTTCAATGTAGTGTTCGTTATTGGCTTAGCTACTAAGGGGAGGGGGCAGGGGGAGGGGGCAGGTGCCTACAAATCAAATAGTGAAAATATAAAAGAAAAAGTGAAATAGAAAAAGAGAGGTGAAAGACGATAAGATAAAGAAGATAATAATAATAACAATAATAATAATGTCAGGCTCATATAGCGCATGATATGTTGCCATCTCTATGCGCTTAACAAATTGCAAAATAACAAACTTATGTCTTATATAACATTTGGAATAGCTACAGTAACTTAATTACGTCAGTTAAGAAAGTATGGCAATACATAAAGATTCTGAATACAAAACTTAATTGAAAACAACATACAGAGTTAAGATTAAATGAGAGTGTAACCTGATAACTTCTTAAATTGTAACAAAATGTCAATTGCTGTTCAGTTACAAAAGGGAGGAAAACATGTACGTCTTTAAGGACTGCTTAAAATTATTAATGGAAGGTGCATCTCGAAGCTGGAGAGGAAGGGCATTCCATAGTGAGGTTGCCAGGATGCTGAAAGCACTTTCTCTGTAGTATATCTGGTACTGACTCGGGAGTTTGGAGGAGATTTATATCTGAGGAGTGTAGATTCCTAACAGCAATAATTCAACATGTTCCCACACCCTCCCCTCGCATCATTGACATTGTTCTCTCGTGCTTCAGCCGCTTGAATTCTGGTACTCCCCAGTGACACCACTTCTCCTTCATGTGCTGGACCCATGTTAGAAAGAAATGGATCATCTTGAAATGCCAAAATTACCAAAAAGTGCTGATGTACATTGTAAGCAGGCCTTTTGTCAACTGACATTACATCATGTGAATTAAAATAAAATCACGTGGAAAATCACATGGTAAATTGATTACTTGGAAAATCAAGTTTTGTGGACACTGCTTTGCTGACACAGTGGGAAATTGTTTTGCTGATATGTTGACTGACGACCATGGCACTACCTAATGATATACAAGCACTATTTTTTAATACACCGTACTGTCCCTACATCACATTGTTATGATTTGTTGCTGTTTTTATGTTTTTAGACAAATGTCGATGCCATGACGAAGGTTCTCAGAGAAGAATTGCCACCTGGAGTGAAATTTTCTACTCCAGAGGTATGTATTTTTTTTATTGTTATTTCATATTGGATTCTACGGAGCGAGAGGAACCATCTAGAAGATGATAAGTGATCCAGAGCATAGGCTTAAGAACATTTAAAGCCCCACTGCACTACTTATACCTACTTGTGCCCTCTATATGGCACTGGTTTTTTTAACTTATACCAAATGTGTCCACAAATGGGTCCAAAATGAAATTATGTTTACTCACTTCAAACTTGTATTTTTAGGATCAGGACTAATCATATTTTTGAGAAATGCAAATTCTGGACCTTAATCTATCTCCTTATTTATTCACCAGATATGAATACTTTGAGTTTTTACAATTTTATTGTGAACTATAGCATGTCTAATGACTGTGATATAAAACTCATTCGCTATTAACTACACCTTTAAATATATTGGGTCTTTAAAAATATGTTTCAGAGATTATTCATGCAAATTGTTGAGTTTCTATCTTGAAAAATACAGATTTTGTATCCCTTGAAAGTGAAAAATAGCCCTAAATTAGGGTTTTGACAATAACAAGTTTTTATTTCAATAGGTAAAATGCTTTTTACTTCGGTCAAACTTATTTTATTATAACAACTGATGATATAAGGTAAATACATGCAAAAAAATTGGCAACCAGTGCATTGCCTAATAATTTTCATATGACACATATGTGATCTAACAGAGTGAAATATGAAACTAATAGCAATTGTAGTCGTCAAACTCCTTAGAAAATTCACTTAGAAACATACTCTTTATTGCATGTTATAAAAAGCAGTGTGAAATGTATACTATGGTTTGTTTTGGGTGTTACACGATGTTAACATTTCAATGAGATCATCAATTTCTACAAACTCTACAATATAGATGTTTAATCAGCTTGCTAATGTTCTTTGCCTTCAACTACAGTGGATATAGTGTGTCATTCAATAATATCACTAACACATACATGTATGTAAGCAAAACATTGACGAATCTTTTAAAAAATAAAACTATAAAAAAGTACCCCCAGTCATGTTAGTACGGTAATAAGAAATAAGTGAATCCTAATTTATGTACATCTCGAGAATGAGACATTTTAGATGTATTTTAAAATTGTGTATGTTTTAGGTAATAATACTACTGTAGTAACAATCATCCTTTACCACTATTTGTATTAGGAGGCTTTTTCAAACGACAACATTTTTTAATGCTCTTAAATAAGTATTTATTTATTTATTTAATTGATGACCGATTGATGAATGGATGAATTGATTGGTTGGTCGGTTGGTTGGTTGATAGATCTTAACTTTTGCTGTGCCTATATCACAGGTGACAAACAATATACAGTGTGGCTTAAACATGTACCGTATTTGCCGGTGATAAGGCCGCAGCGCCGCACCCCCAACTTTGACATTTCGTAGAGAAAAAAAAACAAAAACGGACAGCCCATTTATATTTCACACTAGTGTAGGGTTGCGGTTCTAACAGCTAATTCCTAGCACTCTTAACACAGAGGCGGCCCAGCAGACATGTTGTAGGATTGATAACTACTGGCTAACTGAACAGGTTTTAATGTGTAAAAGCATTACAGCATTCTATGTAGCATTCCACATACATTCCATGCAAAGTAGAATAAATCAATACATATTCATATAGTCCCATACAAGTATAAATCAACATCACAAAGTATTCTTGAATATTCAAACATAAACAAAGGGTATATATTGAATATTCATTGTATATGTAAATTATACTATATAAGCTTGACTGCATCAGGTGAACATTGAAACCAATGAGAGAGAGAGAGATAGACAGATGAAAGGATGGTGGATGAAAAGGGTGAATGTGAATGAGGGATGACCTATTAATATGAAAGGGATGAGTCATGGATATGAAGGGGAGTTTCAGAAGTTCAAAATAAATCCCTACACTAGCTTATACATTTTGTATGTATGCATACATTTGTGGAAGATACTACATGTATATGTTTAGGATCATTAAATAAGGTATTACTGGAAATGCCCTTTTCTTTTATACATGTATGTACTTTCTACACAGATTAGTTACATGTACTGAGTGCCCTTTTTAAAAGGTATTTCCAAATGAAAATCCATATTTCCCATAAATTTTTAGAAAAACATTTTAATTTGCTTGATTTTATCAACTTTATATACCTGTATCATACCCGTGTCGTGTACATGTACACTGGGTAATGATTAAGTGGGGGATTTTGAGCTTTTGTAACCTACCAAATAGTTTAGATTGACCATACAATCTTTGGTTATATGACATAATTTGGAACAACCTCTGTAAAAATGAAAACGTGATGATTTGCAAACACACAGCAATGTAAGTAGCAAGAGGAGAGGTTGAAAAATTGAAATTTGCTATTCTCACATCTATCTTTGCCCCTCATTTGAACTAGTTAAAGTATGAAAATGTCTGTTAACAGTTTAATGTAACATCCGAAACGTGCTAACGGCATACCAGAAAGTGCTGTTAAAATGGCTGAATAATTTTTATGAGTCACTTTTATTAAGATTTTTTCTGATAAATTACAATTAGGGATATACTAAAGCAGCCAGCAATGCCTTACACCACAAAGTGTGGCTTCAATATTTATGTTTTATAAGTCCATTTTGCAGAAAATTTAGATATTTTACGGAAAATTTGATTTTTTGCATCATATTTCTTCATATTTTTATATTTAGATCTAAATGAAATTATCAAAATATTGTTTTTAACAGGAGTGTGCATTGTGAAATCTTAACTTGCACATATGATCGAAAATTAGTTGAAATTTGCAAACTATGTGTTAACAATCAAATAGTGTAACGTCCGAAACACCCTTCTTGAGTTTACACAAAATTATGGGATTTGAAAGACCTGATTTGTGTTTTGACTTGTGTTAAGACTTATAATAACTTATTTCATAATGATTTCTTCACTCCAGGTACCCTTAAATATGGATTATCATCATTTATTTGGTATTTTTTGTTTCGGACGTTACAACTGTTAACGGAAAATTGTTTTTAACTATAAAATAGTATTGTAGTGATGTATTGCAAATTTCTTTTTTTCCGTGGTTAGCCGCCATGAAATGTTTAAAAAATGTTACGAAAGATAGGTCCTGCAGTTCATATATTTTCTGCTACTTCAAATTGAAAGTTGTTTCGGACGTTACAAAATTGTTTACGGAAAATGAGACAACTTTTTCAAATTTTGAATATATTTCTAATATAAGCGCTACTACAATTAAATTATTTTTTCTTTTAATTTAATGACTTGGAGTAACTAATAAGCTTATTCAAACCATAAACAATCTCATTAAATGATTGTTCTAGTGGGTTAAATGAGGGCCTACATTGTTTACAGAAAATGTAACGTCCGAAACACCATTTTCAAATGCACTGTTCCATCAAAATACAGGAGTTAATTCAGATTACTGTTAACTTTCTTTAAGATCCACCCATGCTCATTAATCATCAATATAAAAAAAACATATTGCTTGTGGGTATATATTTTTTTCGGCTCCAACCAAAAAGGTATGTCAATTTTGTTACAAAATTCCATAAACAATTGGCTGTTCAGGGATACCTCATGCACATAAAGCAATGCTGACATTTTTTTGTTAAGCTATGGGAGGTTAACCTAGGTCCATGCTTCAAGAAAAAGTTGTAACTGATTTCTAATTCTTTATCTTTGTAAAGTTTCAGGCTGTCAAAGGGTCATTAAGCTATTTGGTCATAGTTAAAAAAAACCAGTGCCATATAGCAAACGATGCCTACTGGTAATTGGTGCCTGTTGGTCCCCCCATGATCCTCTTTTTCTTATGTTAATTGAGAGCTGATTTGATGAGATACCACCTTTCAGTGACCTTGCAGGGAGGTCTAATCCCCCTTGGCCAAACTAGTGCAGACAGGCTTAAAGAAAGAAATAAATCATCTTGAAATGCAAAAATTACCAACATGGCCTATTTTTTTTTAAATGAAAAATATAAGAGGAAAAAGGTCCACACAAATATATTTAAAAATTGAAAGTTATCAAAATGAGCAAATTTATACGTTTACGTTGATTGCTTTGATTGATATTGCCATCTTCTCTTCTTCTGTCTCTTGTTATCTCATGGTTCTTATATTTTTGTTCTTATCAGGGGGGATATTTCTTCTGGCTTGAGCTGCCTAAGAGTGTGGATGTTGCTAAGCTTTCTGCAGTGTGCAGAGAGAAGTATAATGTCAACTTTGCTCCTGGCCGAAAGTAAGTACCAGTATTTCATAATAATAATAATATTGAATATTTATATAGCGCACATATCCACCTTGCATGGTGCTCAAGGCGCTCCGAATATTACCAGGCTCTGCTAGGCTGCTGATTTCGGCGCTCACAGCATTCAAGGAATTCCTTCCTACCGGTACCCATTTAACACCTGGGTGGAGAGTGGCAAATGTAGATTAATGTCTTGCCAAAGGATATTGGTGCTGCGGCAGGAATTGAGCCACAGACCATGTGATCCACAGTCCGACGACTTATCCACTAGACCATATTTTGGGTCTAGTGGCAATTTTTTTTTTGCCTTTGTACAGATAAGCCAGTTGAGCATATATTTCAGCAAGTGTATCGTTTTGAAAACCTACTAGAAAAGTACAAGCAAATAAATAGTTTATGTGTACTCTTTTGGTATTATTGTTTACCTTGACCTCTCGGTTAAACAAACAGATATTCAAGCACAAAGCTTCCTTTATTATGCGCTTAGGTTGAGACTAGTAAACTGTTATGTATTGTCTGTCCTATTGTATGGAGCAGAAACATGGACAATAAGCAAGGCCATGGAAAATAGAATACCATCTTTTGAAATGTGGATTTACAGAAGAATTATGAAAATATCTGGGAAACAAATAAAAACCAACAAAGAGAAATTGCACATCGTGATATGGCAGGGCGTAAACAAATTGCACTAGTAAGATTAGTTAAGGAGAGGAAATTCAAATATTTTGGTCATGTTAAAGGGATCTGGTAACTTTGTCTCTGATTCTGAAACAAAATTCTGGATTTAGCTCATGATGCAATGATAATTATAAACCTTTAGGGTCAGTCAGGATCCCCATGAATTTTACAAGCCGATTGCCTGTCTGATTATCAAGATATTTATGATTGGAATTACAAATTTTTAAAACCGTTCGCCTGACAGTTTTCATAACACTACAGCCTATTGGGGAAAACGAGTATGGTAAAACCGGTCACTCAAAGAGTTTTACTTTTTTGAGGCACTTCTTGATTATTTTGAAGCGCAATTTTTTTAGGGCTTCAATATTACACCATATCACAGACACTGATAACACGTAGGGCCGTGTATCTCAGATTTTACATTGTTAAACGATCCCTTTAAAAGGCACCAAAGCCTCTTAAAGGATGTATTGGAGGGAAGTGTGGAAGGAACTAGACCGAGAGGGAGACCCAGAATCAACTGGGAAGAGAAGGAACTAGACCGAGAGGGAGACCCAGAATCAACTGCGAAGAGAATGTCAAGAACTGGAGTGGACTAAAACTGCAAGAGTGCACCAGAATAGCAGAAGATAGAGTATAATGGAATTTTGGAGGTAAAGGTTTTGTATTGAGATCTGGGACCTGTTACATATTTATGGTAACTCTGCCATCAGTGGTAACTAGCAAGGTAACACTGCTCAACAGCCAATCAAAATCAAGTATTCCATGGAAGTTACCATTGATGGCAAAGTTACCATTAATGATAAATTTTATTCAACAGGACCCAAAAGTTTAACTTTCAAGCATAAGTTTCACTAATACAGATGACTTTTTATTCATGTAGGTATTTCACTTATTTCAACAACTTCTTGAATGGCACTGCTCTCATGCATTTTCACTCAAGCAAAACCCACATTTTCTATTCTCTTCTCAGTTTTTCCTCCACCCCAAAGTTTGACCACTTCATCCGACTGTCCTTCAGCTACTACCCTGCGGAGAAGCTAGTAGACGGGGCCAAGAAGATATGCCAAGCCATCAAAGAGGTCATGGGATCATAGATGTCTTCAAACCATAGCCAGCTGAGAGGGATAGTTGTGCACCTGAAATCACTCCTGCAGAGCTGCCATACAACCATTACGTTATTCCCAGAATTATTCTGTTTTTCCTCCAAATTAGGGTAGTACGTTTTTTCTCCATAATTTTTTTTTTTACATACCGCACGTCAAACAACTGCCCTAAAATGTTGATTTGATCACAAATTCAATAGAAAACTAAGGTTAAAACAAACTTGAAAACATACTTGAAGAAAAAAATATTCTCAAAAAGAATGAAACGCTGATAATACCAAAATAACAACAAAAAAATATCTACTTGTAAATAAACTTTGGGTCCTAATATGGAAAAAACAGCATGTGAAATGGACATTTCTGCATTTGAAGTGTGTCGCGCAAGATTGTAAGTTTCGTTTTAATGAATTCCTTTTTTTGGTCGCACAAAGTTGGCAGCTCTGGATAGTCAGCTGAGAAAGATAGTTGCGTCACCGGAAATGGCTCCTGTTATTATTCAGCTATTTCACGTAGCGTTGGACGTGCTCCGACCTTTGCTTCAGGCTTTATTGCATCAAAGATATAGGGTTTTGGTTGCATATGGGATATAGGTTAGGTTGCAATTAAGGGCTAGGGTTTGCGTTTAGTGTAGTGCTTGCTCCTCCGTTGAAGTTTAGAATTTGGTTAATGCGGGATGTTGACTATGCAGCAATTTTTGCCAAAGCATGTGTCATTCATCTCCCTTTCCTCCATGACTTTGTACCGTGTAGAGTCCATGGCAGAAATGTTTCAATCAAATTTTTAGGTAAGGTAATATTGCTCTAAATTTCATTTTGCTTGAATCATCAATGTAGACTAATTATAATACTGAAATGAATGATTACCGATATGTGCCATAATATTTACAAATTCTTTTTGAATTGTAAAAAAATATATTTTATATGTATGTGGGATAGAACTATTCAGAATACCATATATTGACCTATGAGTATGTGTGTGTATGTCACAACTATGACTATCAATGAGCTATGTTTGATACACGTAGAGAACCTATTGTGAGTGTGTCAAGCTCATTATTCTGTACATATTATATTAATTCATCAACTAAATGAATCCAATCATGAAATGAAAATATGAAATAGAATTTACAATGACATTATTCTTTAAATAATTGTTTTTAATGTAACAGAATTATGTCCACTTTTTACATACTGGTATGTAGAGGTTGAGAATTAGAGCTTTTAAAAAAAAATGCCTCTCTTTTCCTGCTTCAACGAGCCTTAAGTCTGGCTTTTAACTTGGACTAAGTTAGTATGCTTTTATTCATGAATACGGGCCATAGGCATAATACATGTATATAACATTTACAGTTATCTGTACTGCAGAATAATAGACTTGTTATAGCATCAACAGTAATTTTATCTTTATATCTTCTAAACATGTATCATTTTTCTCAGGACTTTATTAAGGGATTCTTCTTTCTTACATTATCAATTCAATCATCATGTAGATCTCAAAATATTAAATAAATACTTTAATGTGCATCTTTACTTTTTTAAGCTGGTCAGATGTATTTATTTTATATGTTTATCAATGATTTTAAATTTTACTTGCCATTGTATTAACTATCATGTTTGATATAGCCTATTTTTTTTATGAGACGAGCAATGGTGTAATGTGGGCCTAAAAGTGCAGCCAAATTATTTTGTTCTGAAATTCCATGCGATTATACTGTATTCAAAATACGAGCTTCAAAAATTATTTCTGAAAAGATATACTGTATGTTTTTATACGCTCTCAATTAACATGAAAGCGAATTATGAGCAATAAATAATCAAAGTCTAATTGTTTGTTATCATTTTGCAAGCTTCCGTAGCTTGTTATGTATGAAAATGAGTTCATACTGGAATCTGGGCTTGCTGTGGTACAAAATTTAAGACGCCGACCGTACCTGCTCGGTAGCATATATTGGCACCAAGTTTAGTAGATACAGTCAAACCTGCTTTAGTGACCACCTGTCTACAAAGAACACATTTTTTGTTTCTCTTGAAAACGGTTTCTCATTGAAACATGCACTAAAGGAACCTGTCTACTAAGACCACCTGTCTACAAAGGCCAATTTTTGTGTTTCCCTTGGGTGGTCGCTATAGACAGGTTTGACTGTATATGAATATGCATTATTCCCTACGTCATAGACGTGCGTCGTGCGTACCTACATGCTCGCATGCAAATAGAGACTGCATGGAACCTGGGGTGGAATCCCAGTCCGTCTCATCCGACTTTGGTTCCGTGTGCGCAGTTTTGTGCTTTTCTTTATTTTCTTAATACTTCTCATCCGTTAGCTACGGAAGCTTATAAGTGCCAACCAGATGACAAGATGAGAAGACAAGGCAAAATGACTTCATGTCCTAAACGAGTCGACTTGCCGAGTTTGAACAACTCATCATCTTGTCTTCTTGTCCCAAACAACTCGACTTCTCGTCATTTAGCTTGTCTTCTTGTCTTCTTATCTCGTCTTCTTATCTCGTCATCTGGTAGGCACTTTTGTAAGCTTCCGTAGTTAGCCCATCAAATGTGGGATGAAGGGTTTTGTTTTTTTGGAGGTGGTTAATATTATATATTTTAGCTCTATACAAATTATTTGTCAGGTGATTGTTCACTTTAAAATAGCATTGTGTAACATGTTATGTCGGTCTTATCAAGACTCAAGAGTTTGTAATTTGGATTAATTGACAAAGTGAATGCAAATAAAATTTGACATCACATTATGTTGTACCGGTAGTTTATTTCTCTCACTAATATGTCTGCTGATGTTATCATAAGATTCCATTCATTATGATATGTTTCCATGAATTTTGTATGCAGTGATGTCAAAAAGTAACGGTCATTTTACCCACCAAGATATCACTGAAATCCTACGAGAAATATTGACTCTCTACAGTGGTTTCACTTGGGTTTACTTTATCTGTAAACCCAATTTATCATATCGTGTTTGAACCTACATTTGATCATTCTGTGGCATTGTTGGGAGGAGAAAAAAGAACATAAGACAAAACATTTGTAAAAGGAGTTGCTTGGTGAGATTTGTGTGGGTGTAGACAAAAAGAGAGGGGGTAACACTATGAACATTACGGGAAAAGAAAGAGGACAAAATATACAGTTCCTCATTCTACCCTCAACAATTGCTGTGGTAGACAAAGAAACATCCCTTCACTGCTATTATGTAAAAATGTGTAGAACAGGTGTCACGTGCATATTCACCTGTTCTACATATTTTACATAATAGCAGTGAAGGGATGTTCCTTTGTCTACCACAACAATAATGTTGAGGGTAGAATGAGGAACTGATATTTTGTACTCTATATTTGTCCGTCATGTTCATAGTGTAAGAGAAAGACAGAGAGAGGGCTAGGGGGAGGAGAGGTCAATGTCTTGTAAATGTGCTAAGCTTTGGGATGGGTATCGAACCCACAACCTTGATAGAACACCTGAGCATGTCGTGAGAAACGCATACGTATACGTCTCTGAATTCATAATTATTGGCTCTTATATATAGTGACAACCTCACGAGCCTCAACTAAGTGAATTCCCAACTTCAAAGTAATCCTAAGCCTAACACAATACCGAGTTGCAACCCCTATCCTTGGGGGTGTTTCACAAAGACTAAGGTCAATTTTAAGTTGGACTTAACTATGGCAGGCTGTTCATGCCACTGTTTTCTCTTACCATTTACTGGCATTGGTCTCTCAAAAATCATGGTCACACATTTACGTTTTTTGATAATTTATTATTGAAGAAAAAAATATTATCTAAAGATCATGGTGAGAGCAAACAGTGGCATGAACTGCCTGCCATAGTTAAGATCTTAGTTTTTGTGAAACACTTCCCTGATCCTATAATTTCTTTTTCAATACCAAAGTCAGATGCAATCGTCACCGGACAGGAGCCATGTGTCACTTGGCTCCTGTCCGGTGACGATTGCATCTGACTTTGGTATTGAAAAAGAAATCGGGTCGCATATTTTTATCAACGTTAAGCCACCCACCATAGTCCCCGCATATATCTACATCAAAGGCGTTTTCATTGTTCAAAATAGTTGATCCTCTTTTTCTTATCTAAACTACATAATGTGTATTGACATGACTTGTAATTCAACTGTTTATCCATTTTACCTACTGAGATAATGTATACACCACTATCGGAGTATTTAGAAATGTTCTCCCCATATTCCTTCTATTTTCATGCAATGTATTAAAAAAGATAATTTGGTATGAAATTTTGATTCATCAACAAATAATCTCCCCAACACTTCTTCTTCTTCTTCTTTTCTTCCCCCTCCTCGTCCTCTTCCTCTTCCTCCTCTTTCTTCTTCTTCTTCTGCCACTTTAGTCTCTTTATAACGAGCACCTACCTCTCTCTCTTTCTTTCTCTCTCTCTCTTTCTCTCTCTCTCTCTCTCCCCCTCTCTCTCCCCTCTCTTTTCTCTCTCTCTCCCTCCTCTCTCTCTCTCTCTCTCTCTCTCTCTCTCTCTCTCTCTCTCTCTCTCTCTCTATCTCTCTCTTTCTATATACCTCTCTAATACATGTACATGTATTTCCCTTTTCTAATCTCTCCGTACACAGAATATGAACAAATGAGTGACGAGTTTCATATATAATTCCAAATGCATCGAAGTATGATTTGAAATAACAGACCACAAATTCCAACCTCCATAATCAATTCTTTCTATTATATTATGTATCTTTTTATTGCATTCATTTCCCTTGCTGCGAAATACAAAATAAAATATATTATAAATCATTTGACAAGAGGTGGCGGTATTGCAAAAATATCAACTGTGGCCAATAATTTACAGTTTACTATGATTAACTAAGCTACATGTACTATATATCCGCTGCTCGCTCTAAGCAAATATGATGTTTTTTACATCGGTCTTTTGATTCTAGGGAATAAGCTAACAAAGACTAAACCTTAAAACGACGTATGAAATTATATATTTTTTTGAATATCTTAATTTGCTTTAAAAACTGGCTAATCGATTCCTCGTATTAACCTCCAACATAACATAGTCATAATCAGTTAAACGCATAGCTTAATATTCTCTTAGTTTCTAAAAATAAATTAAAGAAATTTGGCATGTTTCAAATTTGATCCCACGACCACATTCTGTTAGAGAACAAACACCATTATGGTGCAAGCACATCATTGAAATGGAATGTTCTGAAAAATATTCATTATAAAATAGTAAAATTATTATTTCAATAATTTCAGTTATGTATTCATTTGATGAACAAAATAAATAATATTTACAACATGTACACATAAAATAGAGACAACAAGCATTTTTTGCAGGCATTCTATACGGGAAAATAAAGACAGTTGTAGTACGCAAAACGTGCGCAATGCTTATGATGTAGAACTATTCCTACTATTACATTTTCTTTAGAAAAAAGGCATGTCAATTTAAATGAGATGTGAATGATTTTATGAACATTATATTTGTAGAGGCACATTCCAAGATATCTCGAAGAAAACACCCGCCCCCTTTCTATAACAACTAAAAAAGCCGGTTTCCTTGATTTCGTTGGTTTGTATGTTTTGTTAATGCACCTCACACTTTCAGACGGAATGTTGTCAAGATAAGGATGATAAAAACATGAAAATATATGCATTTGTGTATGCTGAAATTCGTCTTCTGTATCTTTAAAAAAAGTAAAAATAAAATATGAAATTAAGAAATAATCATGAAAATTATAAAAAAAGGAATGTAGGTCTATACCCTTATGATAAAAGTTTCAATAACAATTACATCAGTTCACATTTAAAGATAAATATTTTATCATGGATGTTCATGCACGTTGATCGTCAAAAATATATCAATTGTGAGCAAAAATAAATTACTTAGATACTATTTACAATGGAATGCACGAATTCTATACACGATATTGATAAAATACCAAGACATCCAGACGTCCATCGCTGTTTATGTTAAAGAGGTGTCGTAGTCGAGTGGTTTAATTATTGATTACAGATGCCAAGGTCGTCGGTTCGATCCCCGGCATGGCACTCTTTTCCTTCGTTGGACATGTGGCGTCACTTTGATTGCGTTATTGCCTGCGTTGATCACGCCAATGAAGGGAATTACCTTTACGCGGTAATAATTATTGACAACGGATGTTTTCTCTATTCCTTTGGTTAGTTTGTTAAACAAGATGTTAACTCTTCAGTACATGATAGGCGAACCGTCGCAGCTGACGCAGAGTTGCGTCAGTCAATGACGCTTCATGTGCAACGGGCATCACGTAATCACATGAAAATCATCCAGATGAATCTATAGTTGTAATAGTCTTTGCAGAATTAGTTCAGTCCCTCGGGAAAGACCATTTATATCGTTAACGGATTTGCTTCATCATTCTTCCATGACATGCGAACCGTCGCATCTGACGCAGAGTTACGTCAGTAAATGACGCTTTACGTGCAACGGGCATCACGGGCGTCACATGAAACGCATCCTGGATGGCAAAGCTCATCAAACCTTACCGGGCTCGGCGGGCTTGTAGGCGGGCACGGTGTGGGGTACGGGTTGGAGTGGGGGCCGCTGGATGGCCACGGGCAGGGTCGTGATGGTCGAACTCGAGTTGGGAGGTCGATGACGTGCGCTCTTTTGGTGGGCCCGGAGACCAGCAAGCTGCGAGTATGCGCTGTGACAAACGTTACATTGGTAGGGCTTCTCACCTGCAGAGAGAAATAAAAGAAAATCAAGAAAAAGAACAATTAAATAAAGGGCCCAATGATATCTTGACGATGAAATTCAATATTTGGTAACAAGACAAATTTTCGAATAGAATTATCTCAAAGCAAAATATGATACGGCGAGATGATAACAAAAGCAAGAGGATTACGAAATAAAACGATACATTTTTGGCTCCGATTCATATTATGCAAAAACACAAACAAACAAGTAAACAGCAGTTTCAGAATGTGATAATTGTTACAGGTATCTTTACAAAATAAGGGGGGGGGTACGTTTTCATATTTGCATTTTGATCAATCGTCTCATGTCATATTTTTGATATTTCAGATCTATCGGAAAACGGATTGAGTTCAATGACTTTCATTTGTGGTCTTCTGGCTACTATCGAATAGACTACTTTTAAAATGTAAATGTATACCCGTTTACTTATAGTGACAAGGTATTACATTCACATGTTGTATGTCAATAGTCATAATGCGATCTGCATACATTAGTTGTTGCAAGGTCGGGCAAACATGAGGCCTAATGCTTGTCTCGAGTCAGAACACGTATTGTATTCAATGTTTGCCTTCTGACTTAAAACAGGTGATTTTTTTTTTTTAATCGAACGAGGCAATTCACAAAGACGTATCCATTAAATATGATTAAATTACGAAAATGGCCCAATTTAAAGCAGTGAAACAACTAAACTTGAGAAGAAAAATTTCTAAAAAACAAAGAAGCGGTACAAGTCTAGAGTTATCCTTTTCAATGTTTGAACAAGCGAAGAGAAATCTGATTCGTTTTTGGTCTGGTGATCTATTTATCTGCACTTTCATTATGACGGATTCACAATTGCGGTTTGGAGCTAGCTAGGCTAATTGAATTCGAAGCAAAGTCTGGTAAGTGGCTCCTTGACCTACAATTTTTTTGTTTCCTAAGTAGAACAAGAGTTAATCTTGTAATATGTCAACTACTGGGGGACGTGCGGTACGGAGGGGCAGCATTACACGGCTCAGAAGAAGGACATTAAAAGGAAAAACTAACGAAGTCGGAAGAGCTTGTGGCGTGTTTTCGCGGGGGAAGAGATGAAAATAAAGAAAAATCCACCGTTTTTTCTTTCTTTCTTGTTTCCATTCTTGGATCGTCTTCTCCGATTTCAGGGGGATACATTTCTCGCGAGTCAACCCGTCAATCTGTCATAAGTTGTTGAGTCAATGTTGCCCAGAAAAGCGAAAACCATGTCACTCCTCCCCGCGCATGTCCCTGATTATGCGGAGGACAAACTGGTATGATATGGCCCGCTAGCGCTATGCCCTAGTTGTCCCAGATTCGTTTTGTTCGTTCACTCAGTGTGCGTTTCGTACACGATCTACATACAACCCACAGGTCGTGCGCTTTTAAATCAAACCCTCTAAAAATTCCATTTTCCTTTGACAAAAAAAAGTCAGTCGTGAAAAGAAAGAAAAGGGCAAATGCCAGTGTTTTGTCATTTGTGATTATCGCTGGTTGCAATCAAAACAATATCTCTTTCTCTCTTTCTTTTCTTCCCAACTTTTTCTCTTTATGCAAACGTAATATTTCCTTCTCTGCAATTTGTGTATTATTCCCTTTCGGTGGTCATCCCTACGACCCGTTGCCCGCAGGGTGTGGCCATTGTTAAGAGGAGAATAGGGGGTATTATCGGAGGTAACCCATCCGTTACTCATCGCAATGGATAGGGGTACGATAGAGACCCCCTCTCTTACCCCTCACGTGTCCCAGATGAGGTAATTGGTCTGGTGGAGGCGTCGGACGGTGTGGCCAATGTTTGACCACTCTTTCAGAGAGTTCTTTTCATCTATTCGGACCCACCGTTGAGGGAAAAACCGTAACAAAAAGCGACATTTTCTATCATTTCTATATATTTCTCTTTACTTAAGACGCCATCGAATACAGGAGTGTTCAAATTCTATTCTTTCCATTGTGGTTATTTTCCATACACTATTTCTGAGATTGTACGACATTTATACGCTCAGGCGATCAAAGTTACGTGCTCAATTTATATTTGAGAAATTTGTTTAGTTTTATTACGGAAGGTTGATGCACTGTATTAGTTTTAAGATTTAATAGACAAATAGTAACTTGTATTTCTACATATTGATTTTTTAATTGCTACTCCAATAAACCTAGCGTCAATCAATCACTCTGCCAATAAATTCCTTACTTCGACCTTAATATAATAAATATCACTATTTCAAAATAATGTCATCTCCTTTTTACGCCTGTATCATAGTTTTCTTTGTCATCCTTTACCGACTATACTTCTTATGATGCAATATTTAAATATGTCGTGATATTTGTCTAGTATTTACTATGAAATTGTAGGCCTACTCGTTCCTTTGCGAAAAAGAGAGACTTTGCCATGTTTACTGAGAAGATTTAGCAGTAGATAGTAAAGGTAGATGCATTGTTTTATAATTATTGGTGAAGTTTCTGATATGAGAGATGGTTGAAGGGGGAAGAGGAACATGCAGAATAAGAAGGTGGTAGAAAGGGAACAGCGGTGTAGCTTCCAGTCAACGTCAATGTCAACGTCACGGGCGTCATCACATAATTGAGAATAGAGGGAAGTAATACAAACAAAAAATAATGGAAAGAAAGAAATGAAAAATGGCAGGTCATTACATGCAACCTTCCTGGGATAAAACAAGGGTGCGAAAACAGTGGGCTGTATGTATGCAACAGGTTCGTGCTGGAGTCGGTCAGTGGTGGAAAGCAGGACGTCCGCGTCGGTGCATTTGAGCAACAATATCCCCTCGACACTTCCAACAAGAAAATGCCTAATCGTTGTGTACGGATTTAAATACGTGCCACTCTTTCTTTCTTGTATTTTCTGTTCCGTTTTGCTTCGATGTCCAGCCATCTTGACAAGGTCGAATCCACCAGTGGAGCGTGCGGTATTGTTTCTGGGCGGCAGCTCGGACCGCTGCCAGGCCGACGCATGCCCTCTAAACTGGACCGAGCTCCCGCTCGGCGTGCAACTTTATCTATGTGAAGCGGCTTTTTAAAACCTCGTTAAATGTTCATTAGTTCCTCATGAAGGCCGACAAGAGAAAGTGATATTCCTTTATCTTCAAGTCTATTGAGTTCTCTATCTAGCTTTCATGATACTGCAACCCCTCCCTCTCTCTCCCCAGTTGCTATACAAAATGCATCTGAGAACCCGGGAGACGAAGACATAGATAAACGTCTTATTAAGAAATATAGGAGAGAGAAAGAAAATAGAGCCTTGGAATATATAGAAAGAAAGGGAAAAACGAACAGACAAAGAGAAACAAGAAATGAGAAAGAGAGAGAGAGAGAGAGAATGGGTAACATGCAAAAGAACAATGGGAGAAAGTGAATAAGAGAAAGAGAGGGAGAGACAGAGAGGTGCTAAGGTGGAGAGGTGCGTAGAGATATAGAAATACATACATGAAGAGCAACATACTGAAAAAGATGGGAGTAATAAACAGACATTGAGAAATATAGAGAGATCGATATATAGATACAGAGAGAGATAAGAGGGGGGGATGGAGTATATAAGAGATAAACAGAAAATGAGAAATATGGGAGAAGGCCGAGAGGAAAAACTCGCTGAAACCATAGCATGTCCCTGCTGAAACTACCAAACTTTTTTTGTAAATAAACAAAAAAGAGGGAGAATAAGATTATAGACAGCAAGTATATTTGTAGACAGACGGAGGACTTTAGAAAATCATTAACGAATAGGACGGTATGAAATCGAGGATTAAAACTGGCTACAATGAAAGACATAGGCTTATAATGTTAAATTACTCCTCAATGGTCACAGCTTGGACACACGACACCACATATCATAACATCATTCCACTTATCAAGAAAAAGGAACAATTATGAAACAGAAAGAAGACATCTGTTATGCTGTCTTAGACACCGGGATATCATGCATTCTCTTCCATTATGAGATATTTTTCAGTCAAAGATGGTTAAATACAAAGTTCTTTTTTGACCGTCGACCCACCCGCTACAAGCAGCCGACAATAGTCCGTATTAGCGGGAACAGAATCAATTATAATTTCATAGAAGGGGGGAACTCTTGACCTCCTATCTTCATAAAAGGAGGGGAGGGCCACACAAATTGCCCAAGTAATAATTTTCCTCTTTTTGTGTGGAACATCCCCCACGGCTCATTAGGTCGGGTGTACCTAAGGCCAGCGGACCGTCGTGAGCGGCTACCGCCGAAAAGCCCCGGGGTTACGACGTCGCGTGCCGTAAGAAAACCCGTGTCCTTTTCCATGGATTACGGTGGTTGGCAACCAGCTAATGAAGAGGACGTTTGTTCGTCTTTCTTTCTCTTCTTTTCTCTTTCTTGCTTCTCGTCTTTTCTTTTCTTTGGTGAAATTCACGTCTTGTTCTTATTCGTTATTGTCTCCCTCTTTTTCTTTAGTTCTTGCACTACTCGTGTTCTTTATGTTGCTAAGAGACTGTTTCTGTTCTATAAAAGGTGTGTGTCTTTACTAGATGATTTATAAAACTTTCTATTTTCAACATGTATATACCTATTTACGTTTAACAATAATATTACACACCTATATATTCAATGTTTTCATAGACTCAGAGAGACCGGGAAATAATCCGGGGAAATAATAAATGAAGGAGATTGAAAGGGAGAAAGGAGTGGAGAAGGAAGGAAGCGAATGAGGGAGGGAGAGAAAGAGGCAGAGATTTAGAGAGATTTAGAGAGAGAGAGATAAAGAGAGAGAGAGATAGAGATAAGGGAGAGAGGGAGCAAGAAAGAAGACAGGAGGTAGATGGATGGAGAGAGAGAGTGATAGAAGAAATGCTAAAGAACGATTGACAAATCAATCATACAATGCATTGTGGTTGAAGAGAGTGAAGGAGAGAGGAATGACCAATCAAAAAACTTTCAGCGTATCAGAGTTTGGCTATTTCGTTACCCTGTAGTCTGTGACTCATATCTCAGTCGCTGATTGGTTTATCCGGCGATCGCTTTGGCTGTGTCAGTTTCATCACGGAGTTTGCCCAAGTAACACAAGAGAACGCGTTTTACACTGGGCACGCGAGCGGTCATTCGTTCTTCTGACACCTAACTTTCATTATCAATGACTAAAATGTAAGCCCAATTCAACATTGCCACAAGCAACATCAACACCAAATTATTGCAATTTTTCATGCTTAAATTAATTCGAATACCCATAGCCCTCATGCATATCGCTTTTATCCTTTAATGTATGTGTTTTATTCTATGACCTTTGATAATAATGATGGACAGACTAAGAAGTCGGAGTAGGTCAATTCTGGAGGTTGCCGAGAGCAAAGGACAAATTAATTAGTGATTTTAGGGTGAGATCCAGTCACTAAAGAAGTTCTAAAAACCTGGAACGTGTTGATAATATGACACCTGCTAAAGAAAAACGATGGGGAAATGGAAGCGCTGGGAGTGGTGCTAGAGGGCTGGGCGGCCAGCACCGGGCTGGCGTTCATCCGCTCTCCGGTGGAAAGCCCCTCACTTCAACTCGCAGCTGTCTGCTTTTTTTCACTCAGACTGAGATGTAGAGGCGAGAGAGTGGGAGAGGAGAAGAAGATGAAGACGAGAGTGAAAAGAGAGAGAGAGAGAGAGAGAGAGAGAGGAACAAACCCCTACTGATCGCGATCTGCCGTATCCCCCATGCTCTATACCAGCAATCCGGCTCAAGGGGCTTTTTAAATAGTCATAAACGAGTGATTTTCTCGCCATTATCCACCCTCGCAATCATAAATTACCGACGGTACATCGGCAAAATTCGCCCCAGGAGTTTCGGGGCATTCGAGAGGTAGAGAGTACGTTGATCCGGCCAATGAATTATCGGCTAATGCCTCCTTCTACAATAACTACGTTTAGAGAAGAAAAAAATCCCCTTATTCTTTTCACCCCACCCCCTGATTTCCGTTTGGGATGTCCATTTCTTCGCCTTGGTAAAACTAAATTAATAGCACTATGACCAAAACGAAAGTTGCTGAAGTCAATAAAATAGCTATTCTAAATATAAGTTATATATTCCCAAGTTGAGACATGACACTTAAAACATGTATAGTTAATAAATCAGATTACAAAAGATATTATTCCTTTAAAAATCAGGATCAAAACAAAGAGAAGCCAAGAGATGACGCAGGGAGGCGCATTGTTATGCAACCTAGTTTGTACGATAAACAGTAAGTAAATTTCAATTGACACCATCATTTTTTTTCTTTCTTTCTTTTGTATAAATTTTGGATAATTATATAAAGTATAGACTCACCTGTATGTAGCCGTGTATGATTTCTTAACGTGGAAGACTGGCTGAAGCGGCGATGACAGAACTTGCAGATGAAAGGTTTCTCTAACGTATGAATGCGCATGTGCGAGCGAAGGTTGCTACGGGAGTTGAAACCACGCCTACAAACGACACAGTGAAGCCTACTTTGAGGAGTGGGCGGGGTCTGCAGATCACTCACAGTGTCTTCTGTAATTGGGAAGACCAATGAAAGAGATGAAAAATATCAATTAAAAGATGCGTAGCTAGAGGGGGACATGCCCCACCCCGAACTTTGGAAAATTGGGAAATGAGAAGAGAAAGAGAGGGGGAGGGAATGAGAGCGAGAGGGAGAGAGAAGGAAGGGAGGAGAGAAGGAGAGAGAGTGGGAAGAGAGAGAAGGAAAGAAAGGGGGAGTAAACTAAACTTAATGAGAAAGTAATAGGGACGCCTCCCACGAATGAGTGGCCTTACACTTTTATCCACCATGATACCAGCGCTCTATCAATGCCAATGCCATTTAGAATTGAAAAATAGAAAACAAACTGTTGAGCGCAGGGGCGGATCTAGCTTTTTGCTAAGGGGGGGGTTTGACCAAAATAATGACGATGCGGAGCATCGTCAACGAGCCGCGAAGCGGCGAGCCGATTTTTTGGGGGGTGTTTATTTGAACCCCGTAAATGATGTTTTCCTGGCATCTATTAACACAATGGAGACCATAAAAAGCAGTGCATGATAACGTCTTTTTAAATCAAGTACAGTTTAATACACAGTTATATCCATGAGTTATCATGTGTTTGGTTAAGTTACCAGATGAGTTGAATATCTTCTCACAATATTTGCACTTGAAAGGGTTTCTCTCTACAGCGTGCGTTCTTTTTTCTTCTTTTTTTCCTTTTTTTTCCTTTTTTTTTTTTTTTTTTGGGCCGCCCAAGGGGGGGGTTTGAACCCCCTAAACCCCCCCCCCCCCGTAGATCCGCGCCTGGAGCGAGATAGTTTCAATTTTGGATTCTGCATGAATTCGACGATTTTGTAATAAACTCTTCAGTCCGTAGAAGCCCAATAAACATTTGGCACATTTATTTGATTTTAGTTGATAAATTGGTAGATATCCCACTCAAAGTTATAACCTTCTGCAATTTCCCCCTTACGCACTCGTAAATTACTTATCAAATCAGAGAAAATTAATTATATATCTCTGGTTCCTATTTACATTTTTTAAACTCATTTTTCGTGAGTTTTAGGTCAATTTCCACACCTTAGATTATCAAGTTTACACTGTTATTGGGGAGGAATTGAGTTCCATCCCGATATCATCGTGAAAAAAACTTTATCCTTTTGACTTCGTTGCTCCTGAAACCACGTAATTAACAACCCCCACACACCCCCCCCCCCCGATTACATTAGAACAAAACATTCAATTTGATATAAGCCTGCTCGATTAATTTGGTGACAGCTTCTATCCTTAGTAGACATAAGCATTCAATCCGCATTAACATTTATATTATTTAATTATTTCTGTTTTTTAATCGTTCTGCTTTTGATTTTCCAGACATGGGCTACCAGAACAACCATAAACACAAAGGCAATAATGTGAGACAATGTGCACGATTTTGGGAATGTTTTCAATTATTATATATTAAAAAGGAAAATCCTCAGCTTTCAAGCTGGTTTAATTATATATTCAAATAAAGTCATGAATAAATCGCCAAATAAAGTCATGAATAAATCGCATCGATGACTCAACGAAAAATTGATTAATTACGTGTTTTCATGTGACATCTGTGGTATGAGCCCATTCACTTATGATACATCATTAATCATTAAAAGCAAATAACTCACTGCAATTCTGGAGAGCGTTAATTAGAGAGAGAGAGAGAGAGAGAGAGAGCGCGCAGTGAATGAGATTTTCATGTCATTTTGATGATAATTGATTTTTATCAGTTACTTAAAGATAAAGTTTAGTTCTGATCATGCGATTGCATTCTTGAAGAAACTATCTGGAAGCCATTGGGAGAGGCTGATCATGTAGCAGATATAATGGTGATGTTTTGGAATCATCACGATGATAATAAATCTATTACAGCCTTGCGAAAAGTTTCATGCACTGGACAATGAAAATGTGTATATCTCTCTCTCTCTCTCTCTCATTCTCTCTTCCTTCCTATCGTTCTCTATATAGATGTCTCTTCTCACCCCCCCCCCTCTCCTTATCCTCTCAATCTCTTCATTTACCCGTTCGTGTCACCTCGAAATGCACCCCTCCCGGTGGGAAGTTCACACCTCTACCCTCCCTTTTTACACCCCTCTACCACCTCATCGATCATCATTAATACCCCCTTTTTCTTTGACATTGTGCCCAATGGTACCTGTTGAGATCTTTGTTCGCTGCTCCTGAATAACGGGGCCACAGGGGATCCCTAAAAAGAGGTCAAATGATGACCCATAGTAGACCAACAGCTCCTGATCTGGAGGGATGGTCTATAGAAAAAGAAAAGGAGAACAGTTGGAAGCAAAAAGAGAATTGGCAATTAAATAATAATGAGGATCATGAAAGCGCAGAGTAAAGGGAATTGAAAACGATTGGAACTGAATAAAGGATAATCTATTTTGAGGTTGCACTGACATAGTTCCATTCTACATTTTTGACAAGCTGCTGTATTTTGTCAACAAACACACATCAAAAGATTGGTTCCTGTGTGATATCAACATAATTATTTTCTCATATTCTTGACCAGTGGTATCAATAACTGTCCTGCATCATTAAGTTATCTATCCTTTAAATTATTTTCCACTCCTCTGCTTGTATTCCCCTCCTCCTTCCTTTTCCACGTCTGTAATTTTCTATTACAGACTTCAGACTACAGTATTCCAAGCCTTAAATCTAATTTGCTCGGAGCGATTGCCACCGGAGTAAAAGTCGCCAGAAAAAATATCGGCAGAACAAAATACTAACGAATTACCCATACGTGTCGATATCCCCTTCTCACCTTGGTTGCACGGTAGTAGATTTCGGAGCCCATTTGGAAGACTTCCAGGTTTTGTTCCTGGTCGTTTCGCGCGCAATTCACGTGCGACATCCACGTCTGCGTGGATTCCTCGGACGCGTCGACGAAATGGATCAGTCTTCCTTCATCATCGAAAACCTGGGGGAGGGGGAGGGGTTCAAACAAAACAATAGTCAAAGATGTTTTCAAGTCTTGAAAATGTTATTCCATATCATTAGCCCACCAGCGATCATTGTGATTAGAAGAGTTTAACACTTGGCAAAAATCGATTCGGAAGTAACAACTTTGTGTTTTGGTCATACAAGTTTGCTAAAGTTACCACGCTTTTTCGAGATCTGCAATCTATAAGCAGTATCTAGATGCTTTCACATTAATCGATAAGGTAGGACAATGCTCAAAAGAGTACACATTTATTAAAAGAAACTTTAGGGTCTTAGATCTGAGATCAGCATCAGAGTTGATTAAAGCAGTCAAGCCAGTCATAGATTGCATAGGAAAAATAATAGAGGAGTGTCCGCTTCACCGTGCACGTGCATATTTTAGAGAAAACTGCACTAAGTAGATGTGGTGCAACGATATATGAGTTGCCTCTAGATCCACCACTAGTCAAATGATCAGATCATCTCCAGTGTCGAAGACCTGGACCCTGTATCTTAAAACTGGTTATCAATAACAAATGTCACAATTCTATATCGAAAATGTTCTCCCAGTCCATTAAATGGTACGATTTCAGTAGCTTGTATCAGTAACTGTTTAAGTTAGGGCTTATTGATAACAGTTTTATGAATCAGGGTCCTGGACCAACTATACCAACAAGTGAGGTCAGTCTAAAATGGAATCCTTACCTCCCACATGAATCTGTTGTCCCTGTCTGTCGGGATCTCCTGCGGCCTGACGATCCGGCCCGAGTAGGGTCCCATCTCCGTACCTTCCTTGATCCAGTCTGTTGAGAAGACGCCCAAGACTACGCCGGGCAGTGAGGACGGGCAGAGGGTCACCTGAGGTGGCATCGGGAGACCTGAGTAAAAGGAAAAAACGACTTGATTAAACCATGATGTGAATGATGATGATTATGATTATGATGATGATGATGTGATGATGATGACGATGATGATGATAATGATGATGGTGATGAGTTGCACTGCATGCCTACTTATAGCTGCTTGCGCCCTCTATATAGCAAACAATGCCTAATCGGTGCCTGTTGGTCCCCCATGATCCTCTTCTTCTTAATATTGTAATTAAGTGCTGATTTGATGAGATAACCACCTGTCAGTGACCTTGCAGGGAGGTCTAATCCCCCTGACTAAACTAGTGCAGACGGGTTTTAAAGCCTTTCTATAGTGACATAATTCTGTTGAAGGTATTAAAAGGCTAAACTTCCTCCAACCAATGGCGGACACGTTGGCATTGGGAGACCAAAGTCAAAAGGACACGAAATGATGACGAGGTAGCAGAGGTGGTTGTGATGGTAACGACGACGATGACGACGACGATGATGATGATGATGCTGATGATGATTTAAAGCGAGGAGCAACGGGTAAAAGGGCAAGGTCTTGATACCTGTATACGGATACCTGTAGGAAATGCATGTCTTCAGAATATTGTTTTGTTCGTTCCCTAGTGTAAGGGATAACTTCAAATATCGGCAACCCTCTTATTGTTTATTTCTGTCCCTCGGAACAGTTTTACATGAACGATGGCGCCACCATAATTGCTGCATTGATTATGTCAATGTTGATCAATGATTGATAACAACCCCTAGATCAAATTCAAATCGAGGGTGTTTCTCATTTCTTTCTCTCTCTCTCTCTCTCTCTCTCTGTCTGTTTCACTTTCTCTCTTTTTTTATTGCCGAGCTAACGTCAACGGTTCACTAGTGGTTCTTGTCCATCATAACAATGATGTTTAAAATGAATTATTTATGTACCTCAGCATAATCTCTCCATTTCACACGCGAAAAGAGCATCGGTCTTCCATCCCAAGACTCTTGTACTGCGATCGAACTATGACAGGGAGGGCTTTGACAAAAAGGATAAATGTCGAGTTGGACAAAAGAAGTAATAAAGAAAGCTTCTGATTGGCGTGATTTGGGTTCCTAATTGGCTTAATGATGTCCACTCGATGGCCAGTCAAAGAAAAACTTGTTTTCTTTAATCGTGTGTGTCCTCTGATGCGACGTGCAGTGAACAGGTCAGCCGTAGACCTTCGCTTAAAGTTAAGGTCATGTATGATCAAGGATTTCATGAGTTTGATCAAGAACAAGTAACGAGTATTCCGGCGCGTGGCTCGTGACTGGTGGAGTGCGCGCCACGGTGTTTGGCCGGGATTCCCGGGGGACAATACAGCGGCGATCGCGTTCCCGATGGGGGCGCGCGTATTCGCGCGTATTTCGGAGACGATCACATTCTATAGTGACATAGAAGGGTGCTATAAAACAAAAATGGTAGCGAATTGGAAGCGAATATTGCGAGAGGCTTGCTTGTCATGAATTGAGGACGTAGAGGGTCTATAGGAGGTTGAGAAAATGGATAGGAAGAACGGAGAGGAGGAGATGGGGAGAGGGAGATGTAAGAAGACCAGAGGTGCATTTTGAACGCGTGGGAGGCATGGGTACAACAATATGGTTAAAAAGGAACGATTCTTAAATGCTGATTAAATCAATTCAAAGCAAATTAAATCAGCTCCGAGTGGATTCTAACCACATTAATTCAGTGTTGCTGGTGCCACATGCACCGTGGTGGACAGATGGACATCGACACTACATCCAGCGTGTCTATAGCTTACGGTTATAGTAAACCATTTTATCAATGGTTTTTGGTCGATGGTCAATTATTTCACTATACAGTCACATCCATACTTTCTTTACAAAAAGTCGAGTAGCATTGTACATAGCATTGCCTCTTTTAACAGACTTGGCGCTCTTCGTCTCCCCATATTATACTCTGATTTTATACAAGCCTGTGTTCTTTATCCTAGCAAGTCCCCATTTTACCCGTCTGTGACTGCCTAATATCATGGTTGTTACCACCAGCAGTGTGAACACCCCCAGCAATGTGAACACAACTTTGAACTTGACGGTTTTCAAGATTAATGCATATGGGACTAAGGGAAGGGCTCTAAGTCGGTCAGGGTCGCCCCAAGGGCACGATTTACTCCCAAACCGCCAGTTGAAGTGCTGCGGACATTCCAAATACATATACCATCCATCATGGCGCAACCTGATACAACAGATCTGTAGACGGAGGAGGGAAAAGGGAGAACAAACTCATAGACAACTTGGTCGGTCAATCTGTCATGAGTCACAACCGTACAGCTGGTCATCGTAACACGGAGCGCTCGTGCGCCGTTGTCCTGTGGGTTGGTGTCGGACCAGCTTGGAGTAGCGGGTGGTGAAAACAGTGGTCAGTGGTTGTTGCTCTCAAATAAATATTTACAAAATCGATCTCGATTTGTGTAATTTTCTTTTGGCTGTGATGAATTTCTTTTCAATTTTTCCCTAGAAATTAAACATTGGACATTCTGAAGACATGCAGCGAGATTCGAGCTCTTTTTTAATGGTTAACGATATGACGGAGTGCTGAAGGGGATGAATAATGGAGAATTAAATTACAATGTAAAAACAAAAAAGGGTGACCAGAATACTGCAATGAATTTTCACCATACTCATGATAATTTTAACACTACTCCCAAAATCATCTTGTTTAGAATGAAGAGGGCCAATAATTCCTTTTGTCCTGTTTTCATACTCAATAATATCCGAGTCACAGTCAAGTCTCATTGTTAAAGGTCCACTTTATCGTATGTTGTTCTCCATTGTACACATCAGAATTATAACCAGTGCATTCAACTAGTAAGCCGACGAAAGAACATGTATATTTGTTAACACCAATATGTAGCCCCTTGAGACATGTAAGAATTTTTCAAAATTATTGTTATTATTATTTTTTTTTTCTTTTAGATGAGACGTTTCCAAAGCTATTGTTATTAATATTCTGTTTTCTTTCTTTTAGATGCGAAATATGTCTATACGGATGAGTAACTTCAATAATGTCAATAGATGGATGGATATTCAATTTAGAGATATCCAAGGTAACAATAATTATACTATATGGGGATGGGGAAGGCCAAATAGAGCGCGGAACGCCATGAATATCAGAAAAAAGTTCGGAGAAAATAAGCCAATGTGGACAAAAGACGTTGTTAGGGCACTGGGGAGCTCTTAAAACGTTGTTATCCCAAATTAATTGACGATTAGGGTATTGGGGTTGATCAACCATCGAGCCACTCGAATGTGACAGGTTGCAAGTCAGTCTGGGATGGGGAGGAAACCGGGGAGGCGGAGGGGAGCAGCTGATGAGGTTGTCCTGAGAAAAACCCCAGCTGATGATAGCATGTGGGACTGGGCTTAAACGGCGGTGCACATTCTCCAACAGTCGGCAGTGGTCGGACGGAGGAGGAGGGGGTGATATGAGGAAGGGGACGAGATGAGAGAAAGAAAGAAGACGATTGGTGAGATGAGATGAAATGAGAGGAGTGGTGACTAGGAAAAAAAGGAATTTTCCCCACCCCTCAAAATTAACTAACAGATAAATAAATTCAAATAAAATGAGTAACGATTTACACAGTAGCATGGGTTTTATAGCTCTAAGTGAAATAAATTTCTTCTAAGCTATACCCATCCACAAGTTCAGTTATGAGGAAGACCTATTGCAGCATCTACCCTCACAGTATATCGTCACATCAATCATGTTAATGTAACGGAAATTATGTGAATTAGGTTTTATAAGGAATGGGGACGAGAGAGGAAGAAGCGGATGGAGATAGGCGGAGAGAGAGAGAGGAGGAGAGAAAGAGAGGGAGGGAGGGAGAAGCGGACGGGAGGGGATCGGGTGGAGATTGTAGGCGGAGAGAGAGAGAGAGGGGGGAGGAGGAGGACAGGATATGAAGAGACGGAGGGAGATGCAGACGGGAGGGTAGATAGTGGAGATAGATAGGCGGAGAGAGAGAGAGAGAGGGGGAGGAGGAGGACAGGATATAAAGAGACGGAGGGAGATGCAGACGGGAGGGTAGAGGGTGGAGATGGATAGGCGGAGAGAGAGAGAGAGAGAGAGATGAGAGGAGATATCAGAGAGGAAGGAAGGGGAGAGGGTGTAGAGCACGGAGTAGAAAGGGCGTGGTCAAATCGAAGAGTACGAACAATACAGAGAAGCCGAGAAATAAAAGCGACCATCTTTGTGGGGGAAAACGCAATAACAATGCTCCGCCATTCAGAAATTCATTTCATTCATGAGACATTACTGTTTACTCGTACGCTTTCGATGACGAACTCAAAGTCATTTTCAGGCTGAGTACTTCATTGTTGTCTGTCTTAAAAACTCTTCAAAACAGCTTAAAATGAACACTCACTTGTTATAGCATTGTCGGGCGAAATGAGCATAGTATGTTTTGAAGTACCCTTTCTCTCACAGGCACTTTCAAGTATTGCTTTGCTTTATATGAAATAATCACCGCACTATCATTATCACATATAAAATACAAATCTTCAATATTTGAAAAATAATTCGGCTCCCTCTACATCGTCATGTATCCATACTTGGTAATTACATTACTTCCTATGTCGAAAAAAAGTCTTAATCAAATTCTATGGCCATTGTGAAACATTTTTGGAAGTATACAGGGTGGCCCCTATAGAACGTAATAACGAGGGTTCAAAATCATTGGTATGAGCGGAAGGGTATGGTGGCTTCTAAGGGACATGCAAACGCAAAATTTGACGTATACCTATGCAACAAAAAAGTGGATTTTCACGTCAAAGACGTGAAAATCCACAAATTTGACGTATATCTATGCAACAAAAAAGTGGATTTTCACGTCAAAGACGTGAAAATCCACAAATTTGACGTGTACCTATGCAACAAAAAAGTGGATTTTTATGTCGAAGACGTGAAAATCCACAAATTTGACGTATACCTTTGCTTGGTAATTTTTTCGTTTTTCTGTGCTCAATGGCCCTGAAGGGACACGCAGACATAAAAATCTGCGTCCGATATTCATGTCTGCGTCTCCCAAAATGGACACGCAGACGTGAAATTGGACGCAGATTTTCTTCTTCTTCACGTCTTGGACGTAACAAGACAATAAAACCCTTGCAAAGGTATACGTCAATTTTGTGGATTTTCACGTCTTCGACGCGAAAATCCACAAATTTGTTGCATAGGTATACGTCAAATATATACGTCTGCGTCGGCCCAAAAGGGACACGCAGACGCGAATATTGGACGCGAATTTTTTTTCAGTAAGCTGAGCACCAGGAAGATAAGCGTACATGGGTTTGTTTGCCCCTTTACTGATTAGGGATTACCAGCTGGTATCGAATACTCTGTCCATTGTAGACCCTATACCACTAACTTATTTAGTGTAGTTTGCAGGCACAAACCCTGGTCAGTCGTAAAAGAGAGTCTGCACTATTAAGACTACCATAGGCCATGTAGCTGCTCCTGACACAACCAGTCGGTAGCTGGGCTAGGCTTCTCTCAAGGCACAATGATTTTTTGGGGGTAATTAAGTGTCAAATTAGGGTCTGTGCTTGCAGACTATATTCAGTGTCTCTAAAGTCTCACTTGTTATTGTTTTCAGCAAGAATGCACTTGGCAATGGAATGATACAGGTTGCAACGTACATGTTATTTCTTCATTATCATTATTATTGTTTGAGGACAATCAGAATAATAGAGGAAGTTATGAAACAGTAACAATACAAAATTGGTACCATAATGTGGACTTCATTTGTTTCATTAAATTTAGTTACCAACAGCAAATAAATACGGTAGGCCCACAATGATTTTTTTTTTAAATCCATTTTCATGTCAAAATCGTATAGAGAGAGATAAAAAAAAAAAGAAGAAGAAGAGGGAAATAGAGGAGTGATAGAAAGGGGGAAAAGAAGGTGAAGAGAGAAGGATATGTTAATAGAGAGCAGTAGAGTATGTACGTGGCTCCTAAACATCATGTCTACAATTTCAATTCAGACAAAATATATAGACAACAAAATCACAAAAGAAATACAAATGCATTGAATATAGCTCAAATTGTTGATTTTCTTCTTCTCTCATTACCAATCAATTACTTCTTTTTATGCTTCTTGTTGCCATTTGCCCCCCTCCTATCACACCTTTTATTTTCTCTGTATTTCTTTCCATCTCTCTCTCTCTCTCTCTTTCTCTCTCCTCTGTCTCAATGTCCCACCACTCTCTCTCCCCCCTTCTCTCGACCTTTTCCTTTCTCCCTCCCAATCTGTCTCTCCCTCTCTCTCGATCCTCTTTCTATCCCAATCTGTCTGCCCCTCTCTCTCCTCTTTCTATCCCAATCTGTCTGCCCCTCTCTCTCTCTCTCTCCCAATGTTCCCCTCTCTCTCTCTCTCTCTCTCTCGCCTCTTTATCGTTTCTCACTCCCAATCTGTCTCTCCCTCTCTCTCCTCTTTCTATCCCAATCTGTCTCTCCCTCTCTCTCCTCTTTCTATCCCAATCTGTCTGCCCCTCTCTCTCTCTCTCTCTCTCGCTCTCTCTCTCGCCTCTTTATCGTTTCTCACTCCCAATCTGTCTCTCCCTCTCTCTCCTCTTTCTATCCCAATCTGTCTCTCCCTCTCTCTCCTCTTTCTATCCCAATCTGTCTGCCCCCCCCCCTCTCTCTCTCTCTCTCTCTCTCTCTCTCGCCTCTTTATCGTTTCTCACTCCCAATCTGTCTCTCCCTTCTCTCCTTTTCTCTCTCGATCTCTCTCTCTCTCTCTGTCGAATTTCGAATACACATAGTACAGAGAGAATGGGAAGGGAGGAAGGACAGGAGAGATAGAGAGAGGTGGAAAGAAATAAAGAGAGAATAAAAAGGTGTGATAGGGGGGGGGGGGCAAATGGCAACAAGATGCATAAAAAGAAGTAATTGCTTGGTACAGGCAAAAAATGTTTACAAATTTCAAAGCGTAATGTATCTAGGCCTTCTATAGTATATATCAATTTTAGTTCATAAAATAGAATGAAGTGGCGTACAATTAATGTCGAGATATAGCTGTTTAAAACATAGCTGAACAACCCATATACACTTATCTTCCTGGTGCTCAGCTTACTGAAAAAAAATTCGCGTCCAATATTCGCGTCTGCGTGTCCCTTTTGGGCCGACGCAGACGTATATATTTGACGTATACCTATGCAACAAATTTGTGGATTTTCGCGTCGAAGACGTGAAAATCCACAAAATTGACGTATACCTTTGCAAGGGTTTTATTGTCTTTTTACGTCCAAGACGTGAAGAAGAAGAAAATCTGCGTCCAATTTCACGTCCGCGTGTCCCTTTTGGGAGACGCAGACATGAATATCGGACGCAGATTTTTATGTCTGCGTGTCCCTTCAGGGCCATTGAGCACAGAAAAACGAAAAAATTACCTAGCAAAGGTACACGTCAAATTTGTGGATTTTCACGTCTTTGACGTGAACATCCACTTTTTTGTTGCATAGGTACACGTCAAATTTGTGGATTTTCACGTCTTTGACGTGAAATTCCACTTTTTTGTTGCATAGGTATACGTCAAATTTGTGGATTTTCACGTCTTTGACGTGAAAATCCACTTTTTTGTTGCATAGGTATACGTCAAATTTTGCGTTTGCGTGTCCCTTAGAAGCCACCATAGAAGGGGAATGTTTTCAAATACAAAATTATACCGTTTGTTTTTTGTTTTTTTTTTTTTTTTGTAGAGCGTATTTTGTAACGCAAGTTAGGAGTTTGTCCTTGATTAATGAAACTGGGTTTTTAGAAAATCGTATAATTTCATGACAGTGTTTAACAAGTCATTAAAAATGTATTTTTATTATTTTGTTGTGTTGTGTGTTTTGAATGTTTGTCCAAAACTAAGGCATAACGAAAATTCTGAAACTACACAAACGACTATGTTATTTTATATAAGGAGCATTGCCTGGTATAGATGTCTTCAAAACTGTTTTAAAAAATGCTTCAAAAATATATACTCGACTTATTTTTGGCGAACATTGCTTGAACTATGATCGCTATAAACGTTGTGTTATAAATCTGACACACGTTTCCCACGGGGTGTAACTAATTTCATTCATTCGTCGTCAAGTACTTTGACCCTTGACCTCTGACTTGACGTCATTCGCACGACTTCTTTGTCAATGACCGAAATAACCTTGCTCGGACGTGCCGCTGTGCACATTTGATGAATGTTCCTGATTGACAGCTAATAAACAGATATTAGCAGGGATGATCATTTTGTGTATACATCCATTCATAGCTTTATTTTTCAGGGCGGAGGAGGGGGGGGGGGGGTGCGTCCTCAATTAATTGTTGTTTTGCGCGAAAGTTGCCAAAATGGAATAAAGTAAAATGACATCATTAATCATACATAAATCATCACTTCAAGGACATTCATGCAATAATTCATCTATTAATTTTTAAAAATCATTAAAATAATCATTATTTTCAATCATTCATTCGTTCATTAATTTCTACAGATATTCATATTTCAAGAATTCATCAAATTATTCCGTTTTCATCCAGGATACATTACATCATTCAATTCGATACAAAAGCGTTATCGTTCCTTTAACTTTAAACAAATCGGTTCGGTATAATATGATAGATTCGCGTGGCTATCATAGCGACATTTATCGCACATCTGTATCCAATTAACAACAATAACATTACACGACAACGAAGAAAGAAAGGCATGTCAATTCTAAGTTATACGAAGCCTCAGTGTTTAAAGCTTTAGTACGTGCTCAAATTAGACAATGAAACAAATTGCATTCATAAAGCGACACGTCACTGGCCATAAACTTCCCAGAGACAGACATATCAAAACATAAAGCCGTGTAGGGTTCATAATCATAACGAAAAATGCCATTATCGCTATATACATATTAAACACTTACACGGATACGCACAACAGGGAACACGACGTGAGCCTAGTCTTGCAAGCGCAGACATTGACAATCATAACGCGTTATAAAGTGTGTGAACTTCAAAGACTACGTGAACTGAACGGTCTATGACACCCCCATAGGCCCCATACTACAACTGTCTCCTGATATACCCAGACTGAGAAAACTAGGCTAGACTCGAGGCTTTAAGGAATCGTGTTTAAGTGTCTGAATACGGTCTGCGCTTGCAGACTAGCTTAAACCAGGCGTAACAAAATGGGTATGTCCCTTTCCATAGCACATCGGATGTCGGAGGAAACTGGTTAACTCCCCATGGAGAAGCGATAAAAATTTATTGAATTTGAAATTATGTTTTTTAGTCTTGACTTGACTCCCGCTCGTGTTACGTAGTGGTGCATATGACATATGATCTCTTTTATTAGACGAGGCACAGGATTTTCCCACCCCATTTCTTCCTCCATCTATTTTTTCTTCCTCCCTCTATTTTTTTTCTTTCTCTCCGTGTATGCAATATTTGCCTCCAAGCAGAAAGGTAAACATTTAATGGTTTTTCACACAATAAAGATGATGAATTTTCTTTTTTGACGATTTTTTTTTTCGGGGGGAGGATGGGGAAGGGCTCTATGACATTGTATGAGATAAGATGACATCCACCGCTTTTATAATCTTTGTAGATATACTTCGCAGTGGCATGCAGCTTAACGATTCTGAAGAAATTGACAACATAAATATTTAGCATCGGTAAGTGCTACGTCTTATCTTTGATCATTTGAATATAAAACTCATGATACTTTTAGTAAAGAAGTTTAACGTTTACTAATATTTTTGTTTTGAATCCTTGAGCTGGCATTACCTATATCAAGTAGTATACTCGCATATCATTATATAAGCGTGATCATGCCCTCATGTCTAAGAACGACATGTTATGAGGGGTTATGAGGACGTTATTCCAAATGCACTGCGTTTCTGTCACTACTTTTCTTTTTATAAATATATATTTTCCAGCAATTATTGTGACGTGAGTAAACTTATGGACTTTTGAAATAGCACTTTTCTTTGTTGAAGTGGTCTGTATTTGTTTGTCTGCTTTTTTATGAACTTCATTTCGACATTTACTACTCTTATTTAAAATCATTGTTGAATCATGCAAAGTCATGCGATTCCATTGTGAAAAAAAAACTAATAGTAGAAATGATTCCGAATCGCTAATTTCTTAGTAAACATGATTAATTTGTATTATGAGACCATATCAAAATGGCATCCTAATTTGTTTAGTAAGTTCATTCATATTTTACATTTATACAAATTATAACATTTCAAGAATAATATTATATGGGACATTGTTGCAATGATTTTCTACCTGATATGAACTCGAAAGAATAAGAATTTTCAAACTTATTTTTATCTTTACCAGGGCCCCGTCTTATAAAGAGTTGCGATTGATCCGAATTAATCGCAATCTCCTATCTCTTATGTACACAGTTGCGATTGAATACAATCGCAAATAAGATGCGATTAATCGCAACTATGTATAATACGGGGCCTAGAACTTTAACTTCTCTTCAAGAGATATGGGTTTGGATCACGATGACGTCAATTAGAGTGAAATAATTTAAATGATAAAATACAATTTCGGGTACAGGAAAACAACTATTAAATCAAGAAAGAAAGAATTTAAGTGCAAATAAAGAGCCTGTTATACCCTGAGGAGCGTTAAGGCAAGACAATGGAATCTTTATTTTGCTGCTTCACAAAAACAAATCTCAGAAGTTGAAGCATCCCTCTTTTGTTCTACAAGGAATGATGGACATTTAGAGATGTTGTGAAGATAGATACGTCTTGTGATTGTAAGAAAGTGAACTGGAGAGTACAGATAATTATCACTGCTCTCTCTTCAAGGTTGGACCAATCTAGAAATACGTCAATTTTCTTTTAAACAAAAAGAAATTGGTATGGAAAGGATGTCTCGACACGTAGCTTTGAATGGTGTCTTTTGAGGACACACGTCGTTGATAGATTCTCTTGTATTCTTTCTTGAATCTTGGGTCATCCTGCCCCTTGAGAAACACTTAATACTGGAGTGATATACATAAATGCCTGTTATTGTCTGATTCTGCACTTGTACGGATGCTTCCATTCGTGTGTACCGAGTACTAAAACCGTTTCAAAATTAATCTCATGATGCGAGGGTCTGAGGAGGCGTACGTTAGAAACGTTTTTGTTTTTGTATAGTATATTATTTTGAAAGTGTGCCTGTTGGGGTCGTATTTATTGAGATGGGGCTTCGGGGAATCAAAGGCGATTTTTCTCAAGTGTTGCCTTGCCACCAAGCTCTTTTTTATTGTAAGATGGAGACTTTTGCGATGGTTTCTTTTCTTGCAATGCATGCGCTGTTTTCGTTGATTCAAGTAGGCGGAAATTGACTGTAGTAAGTGGTCAACTCATGACGTTAATCTGCGGACATTAATCTCTCGCGTCGTGGTTATATTCTAGACCCATGGCGATGGGAAATTTGAGTGCGGAAGCCATGTAAATGCATCCACTCAAATGTTGCTGTCTCCTTTCTCCAATGTATATAATTTTTTTTAAAGGTCTGTGAAATCGTGACAGTATAGAAGAAAGGGGAAATAAAACCGATTCATATAACAGTTAACTAGGCAAACATCGGAAAACACTTCTAAATATGTTGTCTTACATTATATTTTAAGAATTTGTGCCATTTTGTTCGAGAAGTGTATATTGGTGAGTAGAAAATAATATTTTTCTATTTTCTAGGAATGGAACGAAATGGGCGCCACAGTATTCAGATTTGGACATGGTAAGTATCTTCTTTAATTTGCTTATTCCGTTTACTTCCAAAACAAAATTACACTTTAAAGCTGAGATGGGTAGAGGAAAAGAGAAAGAGAGAGGGAGGATATATGGTATCGGGGATAGTGAAAGAGATTGAGAGAAGGGATGATAAAATGTGACATCTTTAGAATAAAAAAAGAAAATATAAGTAATATAATTTGATGACGGGAAGATGTCAAAATCAATATAACTCATATAGAGCTCGTACGTACATGTAGGCTATTTCCACTTGATTACAAAATACCAATCCCATCGATGATGTGGTCATGTGATCACAAATGAACGGTCAGGTGACTATTATCAACGAAACCCTCCAATCCAATTTTCGCTATGTCATGTGACTCTATTTGTTTGTGTGTACGATTGTGCAGAGTGCACATGAACTTCGTAAAGACGGCCGTGCGATACCGGAAGTATTTTCATATGCCATTTTCGCACGCAGGAGGAAAAACCATCCAACACACGGATAGTCTTTAGACTTGCAGACCCTTGTAAAATATTGTTAAAAACTAGCCTTGTCAAACATCTAACCCTAGCCCTAACTATTACACGCAGAAGCCTGTATGCATACTTGGACTAAATAACAATAATTCCCATTAATTTTTCTCTTTTCCAAAATTATGATTCGGCTTATAATGCCATGAATATGATATATATTTTGAAAATATCAATTGCTGTGTTTTCATTCAGAGACTAGCGATGACCGTGTTTCCATAATCAAATAACGAAGGATGTCGTTTACCTTTGTTATAATCGTTGGAAGCACAAAGGCGATCTACATTTTATCGGATCGGATTTTCAGGGAAAGATGAGATAAGATAACGTGACGCCTAACACCCTTTGTTGTATTATTGCATGAATTTCATTATTCTTACATGATATTGATACACGTGATGGGCAATATATGCGTGTGATATTGAATACAACACTATCACTGATTTTACACGTGATTACTTAAATCAATACGTGGTAACAGAGCATGTTAGCTAAAGCTAAGGTGGTATGGCCAAAAGTTCAAGTTCGTGAGAATCACGTTTTTGTTTGTTTAAGAGAAATAGTGCAGATTAAAGAGATCGAGAGAGAGAGGGGGAAGAGGGAGAATGTATGTACATGTATATTATGGACAGACGGGGTGTGGGAGAGGGATGGTGAATTTCTGTATAAAAAGCTTGTTTTCTGTTGTTGATTTGTTGTTGTATCATTGACGTTTTTACACAAATTCGTGGATGTATCCCAAAGGTCGCGTCCCCCATCCTCCCTTTTTTTCTGGCGAGAAAATAAATAATATAAAAATCATGTCAGGAAACAAAATAATATTCCCTGGTACAGGCCATGGTCCTAACACATACAGGCCAACCTTGGAGTACGCTGCTCCCACTGCACGCTTTCGTGTTATATCATTGTCTACGGGCAGACCTCCTGCTGGGGAGCAACGCTAAGCTAATTTTTGAACAAATATGCGTGAGGCGGTAACATATTAGGAAAGCCGCTTACAAGAAAAGAAAATGAACAGTAAATGGTTATAATCTGGAGTTGTACGTGACTACATTTCGTTCTTTGAGTTTGAGAGGAAGGAGGGGATTTCTTCCTTTCTTCTCTTCTCGTTTCTTATTTCAAAGACTTTCAAGAGCTGATTAAGGTGGTTAGCACTGCCCAATATATATCATGAATTTTCAACAAGACTCGGGATAAGAAAGGCATGAAATAAAAGAGGTTCATGGTGCAGTAGCTCTTATATACAGTGACGGATTTATAACCGATTAGAAATGGATGAAGAAAAACGAAGAAAGAGACGACAAACGAGAAAGACAAAATATTTAAAGAAATAGAGAAAGGATAATCCTTGAATGCGGGTGATAACCTGTTATGAGAAAATTATCTTTGAATTGTCAATTTTAACCCAAATTTCACATCAGCAAAAGCTCTCGATGGACCGAGAACTTGATCGTCACACAAACCACTAAATTATCAAGTGATAGGCTAATTCGTTTTGATTGGATTTTTAATTGGATTGAGAGTAACGACCAAATAGTGGAATATTGAGCAGGGTGAAAAATAAACTCAGGTTCGGCAGATAACCTGAAGTGGCTCTATTGTCTCATTCCATTGTTCATATGCCAAAGAGTCGTAAATTTCTTCACGCCCTCACTTGACGTAAACATCTTAAATTGAGCTCTATCTCAAATTTCGACTAATGACCGTAGAACGTGAAGAAACAAAAAGAAGAAATAAACACCTTTTTTAAAGATGGGAACAGCGTTAAAAAAAATTGACGTGCTAAATATTCCACACCAGCACACTGATGAAGTTGTCATAACAGCATGCTTCAAGATTTATTATTGTACTGGCCGAGTCGCGTGTGCTTGTTTATGGTGTAGCAATGGTACATCGCCCCCTCAACTTTCGGCTCTCGGCTCGGGCACGCAGTATCTCGCTGGAATCTGTCTATTCCCGAGAATCAGTGAGCGTTTCGTCCTCCACTTCCTACTCCCAAGCACTCTCTCTCTCTCTCTATCATTTTGTTTTATATCAATAATATTCTCACAAGTGGTTATCCGATTCCGTTACACGGCCTTTTACGTTCCAGATAGACCGTTAAATCACGAGAGGGCCATCGTAGTCCCATGCCATCTGTTTGGTGCTGGGCAGCGCTCACAACAAGGGTTTTCTGCTGAGGGGAGTTTGATGATATTTTAATTGAAGCGGGTAGTTACCATCCTTATGGTGTGCCTGGCACGTTGCAAAGGCGAAAGTGATAATGGTGAAAGACCGTATCATAAATCATACTTGAAGCCTAATGAAAATTAAACGAGATTTATATGATCAAGTCAACAGGCCCTCTGTGGCGCCCCGTCTGAAGTGTATATCATCAAGAGCTTCGATGTAAGCATGGACCTACTAAGAGTAGGTCCATGAAGACCATGATGTAAGGGAAACTAGACCTTTGAAGAAAACATTAAGGCGACGGATTTAATTAGAAGATAATTAATCAGGTATTTTTAATTAGCAACATTTACTGCAATCTCATCGAAAAATAAACGCAGATTGGATCAAAAATATATGATATTGTATATCGATATATTGTATGTTGCAGTGAAAAGGTCAATTTATATTGTTCTTCTTGGATGTTTGGCAGCTTGGAAAGCGCCCCCTTTGTTGATATTCAATATATTTATTTGTTACAAAAAAAGAAAGAAAGAAAAGGTTGGGCAAGGAGAGGAGGAGACAGATTTTGGCGACATCATTTAATCAAGTGACTCTCAATCACGAAAGCCATAATATAAGAGAGACTCTGACGATAAAGACTGTTTTCAACCAATATTACAGAAGTAAATAATAAGATAAATACCAATAAACTTTGAATTGTGAAAGATTTTAATCGAAGCAACTTTGGAATTCGTTAGAAGAGGGACTTTAATTTCTCATTAATAAATGTAAATTAAAAAACGCCAAACATAACAGAATTTAAAATTGGAATGATTGAGAAAAAGTAATTCATTACTTGGTTACTTTCCCTTTATTTGGGATCAAATCCTTTGTAATTTATGTTTTGAGAGTCGACAACGGACCATTCTTCAACCACTAAACGAATAAAATTATGTTTCCTTCATTTCTAAATTTTCTTTTAGTTTTGTGTAATAAGTATCCTCCCGTGTGGTCCGAAAGAAGAACAAAATCGAAGAGCTTGCAACCCAACTGTCAATCACATGTGTATTCTACGGGCAAAGATCATAAAACGGAAAAGAGGGGGTAATGTGTATTTATGAGAGGAACCGTCCGAGCTTCTGTATCGGGTAATTGCCAAGTAACAGGTGAACGTAAGTACACATGTCGGACAGGTTCACGGTTACTCTTCGACGGTCAAGTATTTGATTTATTTCGTGTTTACCCTCTCAAATCACTAATTTTCGCCAGGGCCCCTCCTCTATCTCACCCTCTCCCTCTCATCTTTTTGTCACAGTCACGTTTGATGGGTATACCAGAAAGAAGGGTATCTATAGCCGAGGGTTTGTTTGTTTTTTGTTTTTTAGTCACCATCACTTTTGGGGGTTATTGGTGTCCATATTTATCTACGCATCGAATGGATTCCTAAAAGAGAGACAAGTTGTTGGACTTTCCTCTCCTATATCTAACTGATTTTATGACTCTTGAATAAGGGAAATAGTTCTGCATTATATTATAATGATGCGCTCAATACATTGAAAGGAGATGTTGTTTGTTGATGGGTATAGATAGGATTTGTGATATATGACATGCTTGAATCGAAGGTGTACATTCGGACAGATTTGATTCGTAGCGAGTAGTTTAGTATTGTCTTTAAACCTTGCAAGGATGTGATTTATAAACCTAGAGGCGAATTTCCGGGAATTGCACAACCGGTCCTTCCAGGCACTCCCTTTAAAACCCTATACCATATTTGTTCTCAATTACATCGCATATATAGAGACAAAGTTGTGATAGATATGCGCTATATAAGTGTGGTATATCATTATTATTAATTGGAGAACCTTAAGTACACACAAACAAGGTATACCCCTTAAATTATGTAAGATTTCGGAATCGTCCCCAATCCTCTTACTTTATAAAATTCTTTACCCGCCCATGTTAGAAATTTCTTACAAAAGTCGATCCGAAAGCTATCTAGCCGTTATTTTTCTCCTTCTTCATATTGCATCTTCTGCACCGTCTTTGGTTCATGCTAGAGACGTGATGCAGAATGAATGCTTTGAAGAGCAGCTCGGAAGTAACAAACAGTAGATATTTGAAGGTCCACACTTTTTATTTGAAGATGTAATGAAACGCAAAAAAAAATCACCAATGTGGTTCAGGGCCTCGTAATTGAGCGCGCGTGCGGTGAATGCACCGCGTGCATACGAACACACGCGCGCCCACCTCGTCCTACACGCAACGCGGGTTTGAACTTTGAAGAAGAAAAAAATGGAAACAAGAAATAATTATGAAGGCTTTTAGAAATAAAAAGAAAAGGAAAGATGGAGAGAGAGAGAGAAGGAGAATGGGTTTGAAGGGAGAGAGAGTGAAACAAACAGAGAGAGATATATATATAGAATAGAGAGAAAAAGACGTAGTGAGAGAGAAAGAGCAAAGGAGATGGAAAGAGACAGAGGGCAAGGGCGGAATCAGAGACATAGCGAGAAAGAGACAGAGGCCCCAAAATCTGAGGCGAAACGATCGTCTCGAATATGTGACTTTCATTGAAATTATCGATTTTCAGCCGACGCATCTCTCCTCCCAAATTCACCCCCTCCTCTCTTTCTCTCTCCCTCTCTTCCTCTCTTGTACTGCTTCTTTTTCGATCTCTATCTTCTATCTCAGTCTTCCTCCTCCTCCTCTCTTCATTATTTTGATACGAGCATGTGACACGGTTTGTAATGATCGGTCTGGTACAACGCCTTGTGTTGCTGGCCAAAGTCTCGCGTCATTAACTCGTGCATTTGGAACAACAAAAGAAACCATCTTCGTACGTAGAAGACCGCTGCACTAATCTGATATGTTATTATCAGGCCCGCCATGCGATCGCCGACGATGCCTCTTTCTTCCTCTCTTTGCTCTTTACTCTCTCTATCATTCCCTCTGTCATCTCTCTATTCTCCCTCTTCCCTCGTTTCTCTCTCTCTTTACCCCTCTCTGCATCTGTATTTCTATCTCTGCCTCTCCCTCCTTCAGATACAATACACACATGTAATAAGCATTTATTACATCAATTTGAGAGGGGCAGTGTGGTGCGCTTGTAACAGGTCTTTCCTTGCCCCCCGTCCATGCCACTGATTTGCGATTGTTTGGGGCCGTGGACGCGCGCGCCAGATGATATCTCTTATCTTATTGGTCGTTAGTGTGTAATGCTGACTCTTTTTGAGATGATAATGAAATTGAAGAAGAGACGGAATTTGAATGAGAATAAGCTCGGATGCCGCTCCTTCACCTCTCTTGGCCTCTCCTCAATCGAAAGTGAACGGTCCGTGTTTAAATCACGTTAAATCACAACCCTGAACAGATTTTGGAGTCATTACATGATGAAGGAGTCCATCTTTACCTTTTCTGGCGAATATGGTAGTTTGTTTGTCACTTATTTGATTTGTAAGGAAAGCTCTCATAATAGGTTACAGTAAAGTCTAAGAATTGCATAGGAAATATGGCGCGTCGTTAGAACTAATCACATGGGTAACAGAAATAAATACGACGAGAATGAAATATATACACGAAAAGAGAAGGAGAGAGAGAGAGAGAGAGAGTTCAATAGCATTTGGGAAAGAGGAATACATTTTAAAAACTTGTGATGGGAGGATTGAGTAAAGATTAAATAAATACAAGGGTAAATAAATCTTGGGCGAGGAAGTAAAAAAAAAGTAAATTACATATTAATTAGTAGGGAATTTAAGGGGGTGAGGAAGGAGGCAACTTAGTAGGGATTTAAAGAAAAGTGTAAGAGATGGAAAGGAGGAGAGAAACATGAAGATGAAGAGAGAGGGAGAGAAAAACAGAGAGATGTGGAAGAGGAGGGGGATTGAGCGTATAAGAGATAGAGAGAGAGAAGGGATATAGAAAGCGGAGGGAAATAGAGGGGAAGGAGGGAGGAAAAGAGAGAGAGAGAAAGAGAGAGAGAGAGAGGGAGAGGGAGAGAGAGAGAGAGATGGAATCGGCAATGACACTGTAGCCACTATTTCTACCATCTGTTTCCATGGAACTCCATTACCGGCAGACGGCATATGGGGGACTGTGGATTTTTTTTTTGCTCTTTTTTGTTTGGCGCGTTTTCCCCCGTACCAGATGGGTGTTAGGGGTTCTGTGTCTGTTTGCTTCACCACCCAGTCACGTAGGTTTCCCCCTTCCCGTCAAAATTCACCCCCAACAAGTTGAAGAAAAGACAAGGAAAAAAAATGTTGGCGATTATTTGGTATGAGTTCACACCACATGGCATCAATTTTGTTTTTGTATTCACGACATCTTCAACATCTTTTTCCGCTTCGATCACGAGTACTATCATTTCATGAAGGTAAATCAAATAATGGGCGAGGCGGGTCTCACTTCTGCATGGGAATTAATTATTCTCTTGCAAGTTCATTCTCCCTCCTATTTCGCCCCCTCTTCTTCCTCATTCTATTCGTAGCGCTGCCCCAAGCTCTAACTCTGAATTGTTATGAACAATGCCGTTGTGTTCTCTTCCTTCTATCATTTTATTCACTCTTTCTTTCTGTGTACTTTACCAAAAAAAGTGCAAATGTTCGAATAAGTATACTTTTGTCCAAATCATGTTGTTAATTTGGTCGAGGTTCAAAGCTTTTACCAGTTATATATGTACAAATGAATGGGGTTTTTTTTTGTAAAGATAATGAACTGTGTTTTTTCGGTTTTGTTAAAGTTATTTCTGATTTAGAATTATATCCTATTTTCAAAGTTTAGTTTTTACTTTAGTCACAAATGAAGGAAAAATCTAGAAACTGGAATGTTACAAAAGGGAAATTCAAATTATTGCTGCTTAGTTCATCAAAGACTCATAACATATACAATACTAAGGATGCAATTTGTTTAGGTTGTACATGTATGTTGCATATCATACATTGCCATTATTCAATTAAAATAGGAAGGAATTTCTGGTTTTATTTTTAAAATTCGTATTCGTCACCAATTTCTTCCGATAGAACGAATCATTCCGTAACAACGTAACCACGTCGTTTTTATCTCACAAGGTTTTCCCACTGGTCCCAATATACCGCGGTGTATACGTGTCTCGCTGTAACAAAAATATGTGATTCGTATGACGTCGTTGTTGTAGAAGACACGCCAAACATTAGTTTAATTCTAGGGTGACGATAATCACAATTTACAATTAACACTGTCGAAAAACTAATGATTTATTCTGCTTTCACTAGTGATTTCCACTAAATCTCGAATTAAAACACTTAGAAGTAGGCCTTGCGTTTACAACAAAGGCTTTACTTTGTTTCTGTGACGTCATTTTCTTACGTAACATGCTGGATGACGTCATGACATGCCAATCGCGAAGACTCCAAAAACGGTGCAAATGTTGGATGTCGAAATTCTTCACAAATACAGGAGGAACTTATTATTCCAGATTTGTTCCTTAATTCTTATATCATCCAAGAGCAAAACGGCGATTTAATTGCAATTAGAAAATATAGGCCTAAGTGGACCAATGATATTTACTCATATCTATTGTTAATGTTTTAATGGTGATTACGTAATGATGTCATACTATAAAGTCTGCGACAGGATCTTTCAGTGTACAAAAGTAAAACAACAAATGTTCTTGTTCGTTTTCTAAACGATACTTTTAGAATCAACTGAGAAAAGAACAATATTCCCAATGTCAGCATTTCTAATCCGTGCTTCAACTTGACCATTCGCTGTTATGTAATACATAAGCAAAATATTACGTCATATAACCCCTACCTTACCTCCATTTCAGTCTTTTTGGAACTGAACTGGATAGCTTGGTTCCAAGAGTAAAAAAGAAAAGTCGTTTTAAAAAATGACAATTTGTATCAGCCTTGAAATATATCAATTTATGTGTCAAACTCTTTCAAACTTTCCACACACTTGTCCAAAAGCTTTGGCTTTACTTTAACGTAGTTTTCAATCATTTTTATTATCACCTTATTACATAACGTTGTGGGTGACGTAATGACTGTTAAGATATCAATATTTTACAAGTACTGATCTTTTAAAACGAGCTGAGCACTATTCCCGTCTAATTCTAGGGAAAAAATTATCAAAAGATGTGAGTTAGAAGTACTGGTTTAGATAACTTGTACATCTGAATGTAGTAAACGTCTGCATTTAAATGAGGCTGTCAAAAACAATGGGTATCTTACGTAACATTGGTGGTGACGTCATCATTATATACCTACGATCCACAGAGTCAAAAACGGTTAATTTAGTTCGATGTAAATAGAAAATGCTCAGACTTTTAAAGGGGAATTTTGTGAGATGATTCAAATATAAAGGACAAAATGATATATCATGTATGCAATAATACCTATTGATTTGAATACAATAATATATGACGTCTCTTTCCTAATGATTGTTACGTAACATAGAGGGTGACGATGTCAATGTACTTAATTCGTGGTGCCTCAGCTAAACGAAGTTTTTCGCTTTTTTGAGAAAACTTTTGATACATTTCTTGCAAAATAATTCCAATTCAAACTGATCCAAACGGATCGAAACAACTAAATTCATGTGCATTGATATTCTACACGTTGAATGATATGCATATTGCATGCCTTTCATTTAAGTATATTACGTAACATATAGGGTGACGTAACCCCTTCCCTGTTCCCTTGTGCAGTTTATATACACTTAATGTTTAAATTTAAGTATTCAATCTGAAAGAAGCAAATATTTCTTTCAGTAAAACTGAAGAGAAATCAAGAAGTAATACAAAGCATCTGCTATCAACGAATGCATATGTATGTAAGAAGTAAGATTATGTAACATCTGGTTGAATGTGACCTCTCATTGTTACGTAACACATAGGGTGACGTATTGAATCTAATCTATTACATGTATAATATACTCATTGAATGAAACTTGATTTTGTGGTCGATTTTAAGTAGAAAATGCATTTTGAAAACCACTTAAATAACTTTCTTCCCACAATATCAGATCAAATTCTTACTTTTTCATTAGTTTTAAGGGTGTGTTGTTCCGAGGAATAAAGGAAATGACGTCATCATCATTACATAACCAGTTCAGACAATGTAAAAAATACTGCCTAAGATAGGGTGACGAATCTGAAAAAGATGATGAGACATTTTGTTTTGAAATCGCATTCTCACAATATTGCTGAGCATTTTATCGCACCAAATTGCCATTCCCGCGTACTTTTATACACGCGTAACATTCCCGATACAGAGTTGAGTGCACTTTGAAGGGGGTAGGTATGATAACCAGATGGTGACGTAACACGTATTGTTCTGTATTTCGTGCAAAACATGCTTCCTTTTGGGGTTGTCGGGAATTTATTAAACTGTGTAAATGCAATGAAATAAAAAGAGATAAACTTATCCCAAGGAAAGTTTCCATACACCTTGCCAGATGTGTTATCAAATTTCTCACTCGGCATAGACGTGGTTATTTGTTATGTAAGTGAGTGTAACAAAGGGATGACGTAATATGACCTGACCATAGACAAAGCTTGGTGATAACGAAAAATAGGTGTTTTTGCCTCGGTTTGAACCATAATATCACGAAGAAAATAAATCATTATCTAGAAATAGGTGCAAAAAGCATGTAATTTGTATTTATACTTATTTATGTTTTTAAACAAAGTTGTAACATACCGGGTATCAAGAGAGTTGATAACTTATATTGGAATCATCAATTCCTATGTATTGCCTGTCTCCAAATGTGTATATATATAGGCATTAAACCAAAACAAATCTGAACAACTAAGAAGAACTAAACAGTCGTTTAAGATATGAAGAATTTGTCAAATGTAAAATGATAACTGAAATCTCCATTGTAGGCTTCAAACATAAATAACTTCTCAAATATTCATATCAAATGAAATATAGATATGAATAAAACGCACTGACGTTCACATCATACAATCACATGAGATTTTGGTCATCATCATAAGAAACACTATTTTCACCGTTCACTCATCTTTAAATATTTAAATTTTAACTAACAGTTTCGCCCATACGCAGCACAGAAGTCGGACATAAAAAGGGAAAGTAACAATGGGGAAATGACTTTTTTAGCAGTATAAACGTAGGAGGTTTAGAAAGCATCATTTAATTATATTTGATACCACAGCGGCTGTACTATATGTCTGATTTAAGTGTTTGGGTAGTTTAAACGTTACGACTTTTGGAAAGATTGAATGACTTGTGACGGGAGAAAAATTATTAGATGTAATTCATTTTTACTGATCCCAACTCAATTTGTTTTTCATTGCTAAGTGCTACCCTCCCACGCCCTTCACTCTCCTGCCCGGCAAAATACCCCACCAATAAGGCTAGGCGATGCTTCCATCTACCCTCGTAAAACTTTATACAAGTGAAAATTGTTATCACAGTGCACCTACATCGCACATCACAACCCGCCAATAAGTTCAGCAGTTGATACAGAGAGAATAAAATATGTAGAGAGAGAGGGGGGAAGTGAGAGAAAGAGGAAATGAGAGAAAGAGAGGGAAATATAAAGAGAGAAAGAAAGGGAGAGAGAGAGATGGAGGCATGTACTTAGCTGGGTCAAAGAAAGCTTACGAAGGATTTATCCTTTTCTTCCCCCTGATTTTCAAAGTTTGTTGTTGAGATTTGTCCGCAGACAAAGACGAGCGATATGGAGGTTTTTTAGTGGGAGTTGGCACAGAGATAACGTGGATACAAGAGACAGCCTGCGTGCTCGCCAGAGGTTACACGCACACTGCTAATTTGATTCACATTGCGAGTAAAGGGCGTAATCACAGATTACATCTGTGAAGACGTTGCGCGCTCTGCCCTCTTTACTCGCATCTTATTGCCCGACGATGCCGACTAAGGCAATCTCAATTTGTGGTCTGATCACGACTCGTGGAAAAGGCACGTCGCCGCTTTTCTTTATGGCAGGTGGATTTTCAGACAGAAATTATTACAGGTGAAACAGAACGAAGCATATCAGTTACAAAAAAAAGTTTGCTTGAACAACGATAAGATATTAATGCGTGGCTTCTGCGCGCCTGGGGCGTGTTTTTGCTCCACATCAATAATATATATGTTTGGAGCGGCTACATTGGCTTGATTTTCAGAAACAATTATTCGTCTGGTCGGCCAAACACAAAAAAGAGCTTTAAGAGTTTTCATAAAGGAAAATGGAAGCAAGCTGACTTCTGATGGCATTGATTTGTTCGCTGTTCGCATCACTTGGTCTGAAAGCCTTTATGCTATGCACGCACGGAGGGGGAGGGGTCAATCAAGAAAGCGAGTGAGTTCACTATAGCGCGCTTCTCAAGTCAAAACACAAATCGTCTTGGGGGGACAAAATCAATTGTTTTGAGATTTAAAAGCTTGTTTGGTGAATCAGATTTGTATTTTTCTTAATAAGAAACTGGTATGATTTCAAATTCGTTCACATTTTTAGCTGCGAATTTCACTTCATTTGTTTCAAACGCTTTATCTTTTTTGAGGGAGACCTTATCTTTCTTTCCGATTTATTTTTCTTTCTAAAATCAAGTCAAATTAACGCTTAATGAACGGTCATAATTTTTTGGTAAACATAAACGAACGATTTTCTTCCGAATTCACTTTTGAAATCTACCAAAGTTTTGCAAAAAATCCTCCTTTTTTGAACAATTCTTCTTCAGTACACGACTTATTACAAGGAGACATGCGAGAGAGTATAAAACATGCAAAATAGACTCTAGAGTCAAATCAGAGACAGAAATAAGGCGGATAAAGTGACAAATAGTGTCTCTATAAATCGGTTGACGAGTCTCGACAACACAGGACGACGAAAATTCGGCATTGCGAAAAATATTTTGTACACGAGGCAACAGGTGGAATACATTTCTTGTGTATGTTTTCATTTTAATCGACACTTTCTCGCTGAATTGAATATTAGATTAAACCACAATTGACTTATATATACCCTCTCTCTCTCTTCGTTGATATATGTCCACATACTCATTCGTCGACACATATCAATCAATGTATGTACTTAAAATACTGATTAAAATGAAATTCTGAAAGTTAAAGTTCATTCATACCTTACGAAATGGAAATAACTTTTTCAATTCAATTTTTAAAACATTTTGCGAGGTTAAAATTCTTCATTTTACCGAGCACGATTTTTGGAGTCAATTAAAAATGCAATTAAAAACTAATGGCTAGATTCGTGGAAATGTGACGAAAATTGTCGACTTACCTTTCTTCTTTTCGAGGAGCTGACGAGCTTTGGTGTTGTTGTCAGCAGGCAAACTTCGGCCACTCAGGTCACACCACTTGCCGTAGAGAGCGTTACGCAGCATCTCCTGACTGATGTAATCGGGGGAGGCAATTCGTCTATCCATGGCAGCTGGGGAGAGACCTGCAAAAGCCAGGTGAATCGAGCTCAGTTGTGATTCTGTCTGCGTCCAACACTTGTTTATATATCTAGCTTTCAATAAAACCTGTGCCTTTTTGAGCCATTCACTCGCGCCACCGCGTAATGAGAGGCAAATATGCGCGTAATAAGCCCAAAACTACGGTGCAGCGTCAAACAAAGAACCCTGTTTCCCCCCAATTGAATATAATAAGTGTCTCCGATGATGATTATGTGGCATATCAACTAGCAGACCTTCTTTACCGAGCTCTCTGACTACTCGCCTTGCACTTGACGACTAGGCCGCAGCTGCTGCTGGCGGCCAACGGTGCGCTTCTAGCTGGACGCCTGCCCTGGACAAAAGTCGATCGTGTGCTCTGATTTCAATAGTGAGGCAGAGAACATGATGAATTATCGTCTGCCTGCCACTGCTTGTTCTAATAGCTCAATTAATATAAATAAATAACAAAACTATAAATGTTTTGGGGGGCGTGTGTCGCTCGCGCGTCGGCGGCATTAGCCCACCAGTTAGTGGTGGACTGAGTGGGCTGTTCTACCAGACGCTGTTTGCAGATAACGGCATCAGAACCGAGGCCTGTTTTGGTCGCTCCACACTCTAATGCCGCGAGGAAGCGGCCGCCCGGCTGGTGGCCCAAACAATACCACAAAACACCCAAAAAAGTCGCACATGTGGACCCAAGAGACTTTCTGCCTTTTGGGTTTTTGCTCGCGCTACGGTAGCGGTGACGCGTCACGACAGCTCTCGGGTTGTTGCACGGCTCGTGGGAGAGGGTGAAACCTGGTGCTTAGCTTATTGTCGGTTCAGATTTGGCGACCAAGCGAAACCGACTAGCTAGCCAAGCGGGCAGATCGACGAGGACGAATAGGACGCCTCTTTTGTTCTCTTCCAATTCATTCTTCATCAAGCATAAATTGAAACACCAAGATTTTGGGAAGAGTTTGATGTAGGTTGGCAAGCAGAAGCTCGTCTGCCCTACGTGGGCTGAATCATAACTCACAGATGAGGCACACGGAGCGACGCCACGAGCCCTGTACTCGTGCCCAGCTCACAGCAAAACCAAATAAAATTATGGAAATCTGGCATGGCTCCCACCTGGCGAGATGATCAGAAAACACTGTGGAATCAAAGGTAGGGGTAGCCATCCCGTGGGTCTGGGGCGGACGGGGGGGTGTCGAGATGACGAGCCCCTAACGGCGCACCAAAGACGCTGCCCTCACACACAATAGACCACAAAAACTCGGCACAACTTGGGCTTAGAAAAAACTCTCTGTCTATCACGAAACGAGGGTCTTTTAATGCAAACATTATGACTGGAACAAGGTCTTAAATTCATTGAATTATTGTTGGAGGTGTACCCCCTGACGTGGGCTTTCTCGATTCCAGATTTCTTGACTTGAATTAAGACATAAGATGTTGGAGAACAAAGGAGATTGGGCAGCATCGCCCACTGTCGATTTCGCACGGCGCTGCGCGACAGATCCAAGGCAAAACAAAATGAAAAGAATCATCGATCGACTCGCTCTAATTTGAGGCCGAATCGACACTCCGTCCATTTGGATTAAATCACGACTTGCTCAACAGGTGGAATACCCATCAGACCATATAATGGCAACAGATTGTTTTAAATATATAGGAACAGAGATTAAATTTATGTTGTTTAGTTTTTTTCTCTCTTTTTCTGACGCTGTGTCATCCTTTGCTGTATCTGTCGTTCATTATGACGCTAATTGAGACAAGTTAATAAAGATTTTGTCAGTTCGGATATATATAAAATAATTTTTCGAAAATAACAGATGTGAATTCAAGCTTTTGAATAACTGAAGAGCATCTAGTTATTTTTAACTGAATGAAAACAAAGAAAAACAAAAGAAAATCACATACACACACATTTCTGTGATCTTGCCGATCTCAAGAATATATTTATATATTACTTACAATACATGACGCAAAAAACAAAGGCAAAGCTTTAAAAAATCGTTTTCGTAGTAAAATTGGCTATAAGGGCATATTTAGAACCCTCGCTTTGTATGACTCGTTTCCAAGGTAGAAAGCTACAATATAATTAAAATGAATGATATTTTCTACATCATTTCAGAAAACAGATATAGAATTATGATAACTATTTTCACGCAAGATATTCTAATGATTAACTACTAATCAAATCAATATTTAAAAACATCGTCTTCAATTTCAAAGAAAGTATAAGCTCTAGGGCATTTTTTTTAATGATTTGGGTTCAGCGTCAATGTAGGAGTGACAACGACTGAAATGGTGCTTCCATTTCGAATTGTGCCGAAATTTATATTTAAAGCAAAATAAGATTATGAATTCTGACTTTTAAATATAGCAAAATGATATAGACTGGTTACTCTTCCGACAGAGTTTACTTTTTCAGATAAAGAAATATACATCACTGGAGTTCGCCATATTTATGGTATAACCAGGATTAATGTGCATGGTGTTTCCTAACGCTCTGACATCTGTTACACGTTCTTACTCAGCTTATTTTATGGCAAAGCCGACGAGTTTAAGCTATCCTTTCCGAAACATTATAACTATTATTCCATCAATTTGTTTAATTTGGAACACTTCAAACTTGGCTACATTTTCACTAATAATTCGTTTACCAGACGTGCATTACTTTGAGCCCCAAAGCTGGTAAAGTACCCCCATACCCTTTGTCCGTCTCGCAGATCTTGTATCAATTTGTCTCTGTAAGTTTGTTGTTACTTCGAACGTTTGCCGACGGAACGTTTTAAGTGAGAAGAAAAACTACACTCACTTAGCTTAATTGGCAACACATCAAAATGGGTTGATCCTATTATCAAATAAAAGAATTATCAAGAAATACGGGTAATGGGTAAAGACGTATGTAGGTTAAAGTGAACAAATGGTCAAGCAAACGCTGAGGCCGACTAATAAAGCGAACGAACCAGCGGGAAAAGAGGACCGATTTGGAAGGAAGAGAAAAAGGAACGAGAGAGAGGAAATAGATACGATTTTCGACCAAATTACTTTAACACAATAGAAACGCATTTAGCCTTGTTAATGCGCCAATTCCAGGGTATCTCGTCCTAGATATCTGTGTATCAATTCGCTGAGTCGAGAGCTAGGAGAAGAGGGGAGAGGGGGGAAACGGAGTGCATCAAGTCGATTGGTGTTGAGACGCTTGAGGGGGAGAAAGGTCTCTCTTCTGGAGGACGCACTTCTGCGGCTAATCCTAAACTAAATAGCACAATTGCTATTTAATTTTTCACGATTTCATAACGGCAGGTCGGCAAAAATATCGCATTTGTGAGGCAGGGAAGGAGAGAGAAGGCGAGATGTGAGGGACACACATAGAAGAGAGTGGTTGAGAGAGGAGAGGGCGAAAAAGAGCGGGTCTATTTGCCTGTAGGCATAGTATATATTATTTTAGGTCTCGCGTTCTCTCTGCGGATGGCTGGTTTGAAGGAAAATGGGAACCATAACTGTGATTTTTTATTACATGTATTTATGAACGTGGAAGGCGTTTAGGCATGGAACCGCAGGGTTAATGGGGACGGGAATTCGGACAAGGCCCCTTAATAATCCGCAACTGCAAAAAGATCATTTTAAGCCGCAAATGACCCGTTTCTTGAATGCCTGATCTCGGGCAGGACACAATTAAGTCAACCTGTTACTTGTTCGAGGCTCTTTTCGTGGCTAAGAGAGTGGTTTTAACGTAGGTTGTTTATGTCTTTTCAAATCATTCTTAGTGATATGATTAATTTTCATAACGTGGCTTTGAATATCGATTGCTTAATCAACTGAGTTAGGAGGTCCCTGGTCAGATGGTATTTTAGATTATTATCATTGATATTAATCATTGTTTCATGGGGCGAGAGTTAGATGAGTGAGGAAAATGAGTCTTAGTGAAAGAGAGATGGAGAGAGACGAAAGAAAAGAGAGAGATAAAGAGAAAGAGATGGGTGGTTTTTTTTACTTGTGAGCTATAATAAACCAGAATAAGGACTAATAACAGGTGTTAAATAAACTAATTAGGCATAATGCAGACAAAAAATCTAAAATTCGGGAATCAGCCAAGTGCACAACGTCAATTTGGTGAAGGTCAAATAATTGAATAAATGTATTTGAGAGCGAGAGACACAATAAAAGTGTATGGACTATCATAAATCTTTAAAAAAAGATCTCTGTTTAGTACGAATGGGGTTCGAACCCATGCGGACATTACGTCCATTGGAACTTAAGTCCAACGCCTTAACCACTCGGCCACCGTACTGGATATATGTGACAAAATATAGATAATGAACTCGACATTTATTTTACAAAAGGACTTCAACGGATGTAGCTAGCCACGCATTTACCTTTCAATTTGACGTCATAGAAATGAATATGTATAATATGATTTCGAAATTTATCATACCTTTTCAGTTTATGATTATTTTATGGTATTTTGGATATATATTTCCTATTAATTGTATGGTAGATAGAAAATGAATACAAAATGAAGCAAGGCGAAGGAATATGACGGAATATTCTCATGTTTACCACTAAGAAATCTAATAAAAGCTTCAAACCATTAAAGATAAAGTTGAGTACTGGTCATGCGATTGCATTATGAAAGTAGCCGTGTCATATTGATCAGAAAAAAGTTGAGCATGTAGCATATACGTATTGGTTTGCACTGCAAGGTTCTGGAATCATCAAAATGATTAGAAATTTGGCCCAGTCTTGGTAAAAGTAACAAGCACTGTACACAGAAAAATGTATAGCGCTACACGAACATGTGACATAAAAAAGAGGGCCACATTTTTAAGCTGTAACATGTCATATTTGGAATATGAAAGCATTTGAAAAGCCAAGCTTTTCAGGGAACATTTTTGCTCTAATGCTCTTCCACACTTGGATAATAACAACGAAAACGCTCACAAATTATTTTTCAGTGGAAGCACTGTGGTACAATGGTGGAAGCTCTTCGATCTCATACAAGAGGTCTCGGGTTCGAGCCCTGCTTGGTGCCTACATCATTGGACAAGGCTCCTCTCGACCCCCCCCCCCTCAAAAAAAAAAAAAAAAAAAAATCGGGGTCGGAGGGACCGCATTCGGGTTCCCAAAATCTCCGGTAGAGGGGTACTTTTCACGCAACACTGAGTGGAGGGGGACGGGGGGGGGGGTGGGGCTCTCGACCGAGGTGTATTAATTAGGTCACTAGAAACACAGGGGTAATAGTGATCACATGCCTACAGGATGAGCAGTATTAATACTGATGTAGCTACCTTGGGTAATAAAAATCAAATGTTATTTTATTATTTGAATCATTTATTCGGTATTTCCTCTGATTTTCAAGAGTTTTGATCAGTCTCACTCCCCGGCGAAAGGGTGAATGTGACCAATGTGATTTTACGTTTTGTTTTTATTTTGTTTTTGTCCTATAAAGATGATTGGTATCTCAAAATCGAATAGGCAACGAAAACAGACACGCTAAAGTGTTTTCGTCTTGCGCTCATCTGAGTAAATCGTTAGATTTATGCTTTCCATTCATTCTTGTGATTTACTCAGATAAGTGCAAGACAAAGCTTTAGTATGTCTGCTTTCGTTGCAATTGTTTCACACTTAAACATTACAAGATGAACTATGCCATTACTAGTAGCACTGACTCAAGATATGAATATGAATATAAACTCAACCCATTATTATTAATCGTCACCAAATCCTACCACGTGTGATCGGAAAACATTGAATGATTTTAGAAAACAAGGAATAGATTATGGATATGAATCATTCATGGTAAGGGGGAGAAGCATTTATTTCGACAAGCTAGGTCTAACAAACATATATTTAATGAAGCAACAGCTATGCTTGTTGAAGCTTTGATTTTCCCAGGTAAGCGCAACAACCATGTGTGTTCAATCATGGAAAAGAAAGATAATTCCTTAGATATACCATTCTGCGAAGCCGTATTACCCAGTGGAGTAGCCAACATAGAATATAATCAGTTAACGCCTCTTGATGGCTCGAGGGGGAAAAGAATTGGTAAAAATGTTGCACATGTACTTTTAGCCTCCCTAAATCCCGCCCCTCCTGTTTATAAATGTATGGATACGCCTTTGTGCGTCAATTGCAACTATTGTGGAATTGCGTTAAGTCAATTATTACAAACCAAATTGTAAGCGATAGCTCTGTCTGTTAAAGGGACATTTGAGTTCTTGTTTAAGACCTCAAAGTGTCTTCAAAGTGCATGGTTATTGCTCTTATTTTTTTAATGACATTTCTTGTGTCCTTTTAGGACCTAAAATTGCTAAGAATTTAATTTTTAAACCCCAAAATGTGTGAAATTAAGATTAATCCGATTATACAAATTCAGCTCTTCTTTCAAAAAGTACGATGACCGTTAACTAATTCATTAATTAAGTAATTTACATAATAACAATACAAGGGTCGTCTGTTTGAGCGTATTATAACCAACACGAAAAAGCCAACAAAAAAGAACATTGGCATTTGATGGAATAAAACGTACAAGGCGCTATCTCGTTCTTTTAACAGCTGGTTCAAAATTATCGAATATTTGTGGGGCCCAACAAATATTAGAAATGGTTATATTATGGATATTATTGCCGTCTCTGAACCGATTTTGATCAAACAGAGATGACACTGTCATATAAATTGTATGCTCTTTCAAATTTGACACTCAGTTTGTTATTATCTCACACAAAATTATTTTGTGTAGCGCCCTCTTTACCAACTCAACTATCCCTTTAAAGGGGTAGTCCATCCTGATATTAAGTTGGTTTTAATAGAAGTACTCAAATGAGAAAAACGTATAAGTGACAATTTAAGCAAAAACCTATTGAAAATAGGAAATGTGTTAATTTTAGAAGGTCCAATCAACCAAACAAATTGGCAACTCTGTGACGAATCTTGCGAGGTGCCCTCCTATTTACCCTGTTCTAAACGAATCTTTACATTTGTATTTCCCCTTCCAAAAATGTAAATCATAAATTCACATTAAATATGATTATTGCAAATATGTTTTAATAAATCCTTGTATGAAACAAATCTATTCCGTCATCATTAACTAAAAAAATGAAAGTTTAAAACATTTTCTGTTCAGAGCAAATAAGAGAGTAGCTCGCAATATACGTCACAGTAATTGATAATTTTTATGATCAGGGTTTTTGTCTTCTATCTGAATAATAATCTATCTGCAAGTTATGTTAAGTTGAAAAAGAATTTAATTTACAAGAAAATTGGTCGATCACCTCTCACATTTAATCCACAAAGCAAGACCAGCCCCCCCCCCCCTAACGAATGGAATTATATTTGTTTAAATGGTGCGGTGGATTCGATTTATATTGGTCTAGTGATCAGATATCTGACTTCGGTGATAAACCGACTTTGGTGGCTCTCGGTTAAGCTACGGTCACAAAGGTCCTTACGAACGATGCGTTCGTACGAATCTTCCTGTTTTTCCATTGTCTTCCCGAATGTCCATTGTCTGAAAATCGTTCGTACGGCATTCGTAGCAGTTCGTAATGGCATTTATGGAAGGCTTTATTTCGAATGGAAATGATGAAGGTCGGTCCTCAAGTATGAATTATCAGATTTGATTGGTAGGGATATGTAAAAAACCAAGTTACAAAGTCTCCAACCAAAATTTGAAATCGATGTTCATCTATAATCCTATGCGACAAGCCCCCTCCCCCTCCCCCCTCCTCTCCTCACTTGCTGGGCACAACCTTAGCCACTTCAACTTACTACCAAAACTTACGAATAAAACATTTTCTTTTTTTCCTCTTAGAAACTTGACGTTGTATTAAAGGTACTATGTCCCATTTGCATGCCAACAAAATGAAAAGGTTAAATTCCAACGACAATTGAAAGACATTATTAATTTAGAACTTCCCTCAAAACGAAAGGGCTTGGAAATGGCTTTTAGTGGGAAAATAACTAACATTAGTTGTCGAATCGACTTAAGTGATTGCAATTACCTAGTAATAGGCTTATTTTCAGACTCTTTTACCGAACGGTCGTACGTTTTGTGCTGCACAAAGATTCAATCAGTTTAATTTTGGCCATTACAAGTAGTGGGTTATTGATGTAGACAAATGCTCATGTACCTGTTCTAGCTCATTTTATGTATGTTATTTCCAAAGAATAAAGTTGTCAGTCAGACACTCTATAGTGTTTGACAGTAAAGTCTAGAAGGTAAATGGGTTTCCTTGCATAATTCGAATACAAGGACACTGCTAATGTTTAAATTTCACAGATAGGACATACATGACATATTCATAATTCCTGCAAAGTTCTACAGAATTTGAAGCTGGCTGCAAAAGGGGCATAGTATCTTTAATAAAGACATTTAAAGAATGAAAATCTTCTAGTTCCTGTATCATAGGTAAAGAAATTCGTTTAGATTTGAATCACTTTCTATCCTACATTTGACTCTGCTGTATTTAAGGGATAAAAATTGTTAGATGAAAGTAATTTTGAACTTGAAGCTTTAAAGGCACTGTTATTCATTATGTCTCGACCCCTATCACAATACCATACATGAAGTATTGATCGAAGAGAAGATAGCCATCGTTGAGACATTCATGGTCATGTATTAATGACGGGGACAACATTGCTCAATGCTGGACTTTATCTCTGAGTGGAATATTACTTCCTCCATCTGTTACTTCTTTTTGCAGCTAGTCTCATCTTTTCAGACCCAATTCCGACAAAACATGAAAAGCGCCAAGAAATAATATTTATACAGCATGTTTTCTAAACTGGCGTAACAGGTATTGACTGGACGCTGTTCTGAGATTTTCAAATTTTCATTGATTGAAATTTTAGATGCCATCTAAACGATCAGGGGCTTAGTAAATAGTTGATATTTTCTGAATAGATTAAAAATAGAAAATGGAGGACGGAAACTTCACTTTTATTTCTTTCATAAAACCACACATATCTTGCATGTAAAATGAATCAAACTTTTAATATATCTTTAAATATGCTAAAAGTAATATAGGAATGGAGTGTGAAAATATGATGTAAATCCCTGTTAACATCACGTGAGTACGTGAACACGACTGCAATGAAAGACTAGCAGATGTATTAACTCCTTTGTTAATATTTCCAAGTTTTCTTTGTTACGCATCATTTCACAATGATTCTCCGTGATGGACAAAGAAAATCTCATTATTTACTTTCTGAATTCAAAACATTCTAATCTTTTGTTCTCTAAATGACCTCACGCCCGTTTATATATCGCTCCTAACACGCCCAAGAAAACAGCTTCGGCCAGTCATTTATTTCCAATCTGTCTTTCACAGAAGCAGAAAGGTTCAAGAGCGGTGCTAAAATGTTTGAAAGGGACACAAGCACGACGAGTCTAAAACAATCTTTGACAAAGAAAAAACTTATTATCATTATAACAAAGTATTTTGCATCATCAGTGGCTGGGAAGGGAAAAGCCGAATTGGATCACTGTTACCTTTGGGTTACAGACGTAATGCTTCCTAAATCTGTGACAAACAAAAATATTGAATAAGTAAATAAAGACAATTAACACATTATTTTTGTATTTAAAAAAAAAGAAGAAGAAGAAAATGAAGAAGAAGAAGGAAGGAAGAAAGAAGAATAAAATGGTGATGAACGAGAAGAAGAAGAAGAAGAAGAAGAATAAGAAGAGGAAGGAGATGAATAAAAGGAATGTGTATGAAAAGTAGAAGAACAAGAAGAAGAAGAAGAAGAAGAAGTAGAAGAAGAAGAGGAGGAGGAGGAGGAGGAGGAGACGAAGAAGAAGAAGAAGAAGAAGAAGAAGAAGAAGAAGAAGAAGAAGAAGAAGAAGAAGTAGAAGAGGAAGAAGGAGAAGAGGAAGAAGAAGAAGAAGAATGAGGAGGAGGAGTAGGAGGAGACGAAGAAGAAGGAGGAGGAGAAGAAGAAGAAGATCAAAGAATATCCCGGCGCACAGCGGACAATCTCGAACCGCGCATCCGCGTCGAGCTATGTAGGCAACACGCCCCTTCTCTAAAGGGGTTATTCAATAAGTCATATTGTATTGAGTGTTAACATGCGTAATGTAAATAGATCCAGATTCAGATTTAATTTTACACCGCACGAACCAATCAGAAGAACACAAAAATCACTGACAACAACAAGCAGGCATGGACTCGGAGGTAGGGGCGCCGATCCATATTCTGAGGATGGGGGGGGGGGGGTAGATGGAGGGGGAGAGGTAGACAAATCGTTTGGGAAGCCATATCTTACCCTCGGACAACTACTATTACTATTACAATTACTACCCTTTTAATATCCACTTATGAACAATTTGTATCAAAAAGATGCTTAAAAAGATGCTAGTACTCCTCTACCGATACTGGGAGAAAGACAAGTTGCCCGGGTGGTCGTTTCCAAGGTGTCCGGAGTTAGTTTTTTTAGGGTAGTGGTTCTGAACATGTCGGCCCCTGCGACACCGGTATTCCTTGTCACTACTCTCTGTAAGGCCTACCTCAAAAAAAAGATGTTGTATTGCCCTGTAGGTGCCAGCACCTGGGTCGGTCGGTCGAGTTTTTTCCTTCTTTTTTCCCCTCTTTGGGCTGATATTTTGTAGTTTTATGTGCTTTTAATGCATACTTTTTATTTGTATATTCTAAAAATGGTTAAAAAAAAAACCTTCAATTAAAAGCCGACCGTAGATTTAAAGATTTTTGGGTCGGTCGTTAAGGGCACATATCATGTACTCGTTCATTACACACCCCCCCCCCCCCTCCACCCGAGAAAAAAAAATCCCCATATTACCCCCATGAGTTTATTAACGCCAGCTCAAGAACCACTATACTAGGGGGTAGTTGTCTGGGGATGATTTCTCAATGGAACTTGTCCTACAATCACCCAAACTCTGGTAAAACATCCCCAAAGAAGAGAGAAACATATACAGCAGACAAAGGTTGATTCGTCAACAGTGGATGCCCAGCACATGGTTATTACTTTTTTCCCAGCTTATAATTGTAATGACGATCTTCGTCATAACATGTGTTTATTGTTCCCACACTCTATGTGAAATAAACATAATGATCAAATTGTTCACATATGACGTTAGCTTCTCGAAGTCTCATTAGTGTTGAGGTACTTGAGAGGAAAAAGTGAACTGAATCACCGTTACCCTCTTGACTCTTCTCTCGGTTGGCATGTGCAGGGCTCCGTCTTACGAAGAGTTGATATTGATTGCAACTTATTTGTGATTGATATCAATCGCAACTATGAACATAAGAAATAGGAGACTGCAAACTTGCGATTGATTGGAGGACTTGCGATTGATTAAGATCAATCGTAACTGTTTGTAAGACGGGGTCCTGGTGTATCACTACATCGGAGTTTCCCCCCTCTCGTTTACATTGGAAAATTATATATCCATGTTATTTCTTTTTAAAGAAGAGTGCAAATGTGCTCTTAACGTGTAAAGGCGGTGACTCTATGACACACGGGCGTTCATTTAACGACCTTTCCGAGGGACAGAGTGCTTTCTACTGCAGGAAACTATATTCTGCGTCTATGGAACATGGCAGGGCATTTAAACACATAACGAAGGCTAATCGTACTGCCTGGAGAAAATCATCCAATCACCGATGGACAATCGCCATTAATCCAACCAACAACAACAATAATATTAACAATAACCAGAACAAGAACATCCAGTCATCCATCTTGGTTATTGATTAGTTGTTAATATAGGGGTTTATTCACTTGACATCCAATCCAAGAGTTGAGGGTTCGAATCCCAGTCTGGCACGAACGTCCTTTGGTAAGACATTTATCGAAGTGTGCTACCCTCCACGGAGGTGGAAATTAGCACGGGAAATATGCTTTTATTAAAACCAGCTAATTATCACGGTAGACTTCCCCTTTAGTGAATAGGGGGGGGGGTAATTTTTAAGGGGTGGGGGTAATTGTCCTCGGGGTGGTCTTCCTTGGTTGTTCTTGCGGGAGGGGGTAAATTTCATAGGGGTGATTTTTACGAGTGAAGGTAATTGTCTATAGGGGGTAATTTTCCAGGGGTTTATTGACCTCGGGGAGGTTGTCTTTCGGGGGTAATATTCCGGGGGGGAGTAGACTTCCGGGGGGTACTTTTCCAGGGGGTGATAGTCCAAGGGGGTAATTGTCCTGATACGATCATTATTAAGCCACTCGGTTACGACCAGGATAATGATGTTTGAGCACCAGAAGTGTCACGGCGTAACAGACATGAAGGCTATACAACAAACCACCATTATCATTATGATTTTTTAATATAAAAGACTCGAATTACCATTGGATTGATTCACTGTTTGAGATAAAACAAATTTGATATCAAGTACTTTGTCGCCATCGTTAAGAAGATAACGGTCCTAATAAATACAATTTAAAAATCATTGATGTGACGCGCGCAAGTCGTCCAGACACCGACAGTAGCCATGCAGGCTGTGGGTAACACCACTTGAACATATAAACAACACTCTCCATGTCAAGTTACGCCGCTGGTGGTGGTGATGATGGTGGCGATGGTGATGGTGATTAAGATGGCACCGCCCTTCTTGGACTTCTTATCTCCTCGATGCTCTTTTGAGATGGTGTGGGGGGCAGGATTTCAACACATATGAAGAGGATAAGCAAACACTTCAAGAGAGGGAACACGCGCATGACTGCGGACATGTTTACTTGAGATCGGTGCATGGAGGGGACGTCCAAACGGTCCAGCTCAGTACAGGTCTATTACAGGTTGTGCGACACATGTTCCGATGACGACGATCCAACATTTTGCTCCGCCGACAATCGCTACGGAGTTTATTTCGCCAAATATACAGGAGGGTTGCAATTGGGCTTCAGGTTATGTTTAGGGTGAGGGTTAGGTGTAGTTTGGGACCGAGGGTTGAATTTGGGTAATGGAGGAAATAGACCCGAGAGTTTTGTCGCAGGAGCTTGTGTCGTATAACCAACTCACAAAACAATTTTGTGACTAAGAACCCTGATTAGTTAGCTGAATATTGGAAAGTTTTCTTTTTTAGTTCCATCGGTCCTACGTCCCGATATGACGGGGACAGTGTGTATTGTTGTGTTTCATTTTGTTAAACATTTTTTTTTAAAAGACGTGTATCGGTCAGATATGATTATTTACGTCAGGGGACCGACTTTTAACGTCACCATCCGGAAAAAAAACGTGATTCAGTCTTGAACCGGGGTCCGCTAAATCAGCTTGTAGGCGAAGGCAGAGAGCTGACCGTACGACAGACATTACCGCCAGACCAACTAACATTTCCCTAACCGAAACAGGCTTGTCTTTGGTCCTATAATCATTAGAGGAAATAATAAATTCACAAGAAAATGGTTTCAATTCAGGAATTTGTTTACTTAAAATGATATTTTTTCTGTATTTGTTTTTCTTTCCATGAGTGTTAGAAATGAATTATTGATTTGTTATTTTGTGTTAACTCAACAGTTCATCAATACTTGTATCTTGAAAAGCCAATTTTATTTTATTTATGTTATTATGTAAATTACCTTGAATATATATTTTTGTATGTGTTTCAAATGAAAATCAATAAAATCCCTGTGGAGGGAAAAATATGAGAAAAAAAAAATTAGAGGAATGGCTACTCGTGGAGTTCATTGGTCAGGTTCAATACGGACCATGACCTCATTGATCACCTGCTGAAAAATGTAGACGTATATGACTATCAGCCCAAATATGGTCAAAACCTAAATAAGACCAGCTGGGCAGAATAGAGGTAACTAAATATTTGGAAAGATATTTTACAAAACCACAATGAAGGAAGGATGATGAAATGACGAATAGAGGATATCCATTATTGATTACAAAAAAACAAATCGATTAAGATATAAAGTAGATATAGAGGAGAAGAAGAAGAAGGTGAAGAAGAAGGTGAAAAATAAGAAGAAAATAAAGAAGAAGTTTAAAAGGAGCAACATAAAAGACGTACCACCTAGGCTTGGTAATAAGGGGGTTCATTAAAGGGTGAGAGAGAGAGAGAGAGAGAGAGAGAGAGAGAGAGAGAAAGAGAGAGAGAAATTGTAAAACTGTAATTCAAGAGATATAACTAGCGACTGATTCATTTCGAAAATAATAAACAACTTATAATGTCAATGACCCCTCAGAGTGACGTATTTCACTGTGGGTTCGTTTTGCTACGACAAAAAGTGCGTACATGGTTCGACAAGCACTATATCGGATAAACAAAATATTATTTTCTCGTTCTTAAAGTGTGGTCAGCGAACGATAAATGGACATATGGGATGAAATATACAAGGACGGTCCGCTGGCGCCCCGCATGAAAGGGCAACATGTTGCAACCAAACAAAAAAAAATCAGAAAGAGGAAAGGGGCGTAAAATCCACAATTCCATGACTTCTTTAAGCCGCCTATTTACTTTCTGAATTGGGAATGTTTGACCACAACAAATTCGACTTCCCCGACAGAAAGAGAAAAGTCATTTTCTTTTCCCCTCTTTCCTCCCGTTGGAGAACCATTGTCCTTTTCTTAATAATGAAAGGGATAATTAATTGCGCAGATTTGGACGTCATAAGCTGAGTGCCTATGAGCATGATCTCGCTCTATTGAAGATCGTAACCGCACTGAAGACCACAAAGAATTGCACTTGGTTTCGACTGGAGTGGAAGCAGGTCCCACTTTCTTATAAAAAAATGTGTGTGTTTAGCTATATAGCCTATTGTTAAATCATATATAATGAAGCTTTTGCATTATTTCTAGCCGATGTAACCTTTCAATTACGATTATTAAATCACACATTAAGGAACAAAAATATATTGTAACGGATCAAATGCATAGAGTTTTTGACTATATAGTTTTTAAAGATTATATTTCTATGTCACAATTCGAAATTTCTATTAACTTCACCTTCTTCCTCTTCTTCTTCGGCTCCTTTTTCGTCATCTTCTTCGTCTCCTTCTTCGTCTTGTTCTTTTTTTCCTTCTTCTTCGTCTTCTTCTTCTTCGTCCTATTCTTCGTCTTATTCTTTTTTCTTCTTCTTCTTCGTCTTTCTCTTCGTCTTCTTCTTCTTTTCCTGTTCTTCGTCTTCTACTTCATCTTCTTCTTCTTCTTCGTCTTCTTCTTCGTCTTCTTCTTCTTCGTCTTCTTCTTTTTTCTTCTTCTTCTTCGTCTTCCTCTTCGTCTTCATCTTCTTTTCTTCTTCTTCGTCTTCTACTTCTTCTTCTTCTTCGTCGTCTTTTTCTTTGTCTTCGTCTTCTTCTTCTTCTTCTTCCTTTTCTTCTTCGTCTTCTTTTCATTCCTTTTACCCCTCTCTCTTTCCATCTCCCCTCTCTCCATCTACCTTCCCCTCCCCCTCTCTTTCTCTCTCTCTCTCTCTCTCTCTCTCTCTCTCTCTCTCTCTCTCATGTATCACCCTAGCTCATATCAACATTAGAAATCAAATCAAAGTCAAAGTCTACACAGAGGGGTAGACCGGTAACCAGGCATTGTTAAAAGCCACCATAGTAAAGGTGACATTTCAACACCCTTGGGTGCACATATAGGCCGAAGGTCGAATCACACATACAAAAGGGGGCTAAATGTTCGAAAGCAAATGATACTTGGTTGGCGAATAGTGACACATCATGGAATATACAATGGGTATTGTGCTTCACAGCGGTGGGGGAGGGTGTAGAGGGAGGGGTGGAATTATTTTTTTTAAGAGGGGGGCAATTGGACGAAAATACTGGGAGATTTAAAAGAGAGAGGGGGAGGGAGGGAGAGAGAGGGAGAGAGAGAGAACATGAGGTTATATACAGGGAAAGGGAGAATACGAGAGGGGGGAGACAGAGAGACGGTGAGAGAGGGGGGAGAGAGAGAGAGAGAGATGAACATCAAGAAGGAGACATGTATGGAGATGCACTGTTGGTTTTGTCACGATGACAGATAAGAATAGTACACTGTTGCCCATAAATTTAAAATAACGTTTCTTACCTCTTTTTCATGAAATGATTGTGACAATAATTATGATTTATTCTCGATAGAGAAAGTTGATATCTTTCTAGAAATTTATTGATGAATCAAAAGAGTCTTAGTTAGAGAATGATCGATAAAGTTCTGAGGAGATATAAACTTCATCTATCACGAATAAGCAATATATTGTCACAATTATTTCTATTTCATGAAGAGAGGAGGGGAGAGAGAGAGAGAGAGAGAGACAGACAGACAGAGAAAGAGAGAGAGAGACAGAGAGAGAGACAGAGAGAGAGAAAGAGACAGAGAGAGAGAGGAAGAGAGAAAGAGAGAGAGAGAGAGAGAGAGAGAGATGACGAGAGTGGAGGGCCAGTTGAACGGGAGGGTACTGCCTTGCACTGGATGGGGGTCGTACAGAAAAATGTTTCCATTTGAATAGAGCATTGTATTGTTGCGGCGGCCATGTTTGTTCTTCTTTGAAAAGATTGTATGCATAGCCAACACGTCCTCGCGGACCAAAGTAAACCCAGTGCCCTGCTGAATGAAAAATAATAAAATGAAGAAGAAATAACAAACCACACCTTTTGCAATCCCCCTGAGGGGTTTCGAACCCCACCCACCTGTAGCCTTGGTCGACGTTTGCTTGGTGAACTGTCGATAATCTTTGCGAACCGTCCCTCCCCTTTCACAGAGTCAGAAAGTGACAGGGATGAGGGATGAGAGAGAGGGAGAGAGAAAGAAGGGTGAGAGAGAGAGAGAGAGAGAGAGAGAGAGAGAGAGAGAGAGAGAGAGAGAGAGAGAGGGAATCAGGGAGGATGAGAGAGTGAGACAGAGACAGACAGGCAGGGAAGATGGGAAAACACAGAGAGACAGAGACAGATATAATATAAAGATAGAGAGGGAGGGAGAGAGAGAGAGAGGGGGAGAAGGGTGAGAGAGAGAGAGACAGAGACAGAGACAGAGACAGAAAACGGAGATGGAGAAGAAAAAACAGAGACAGGAAATGAGAGAGGGTGAGAGAGAGAGAGAGAGAGAGAGAGAGAGGCGAACAGACAGACAAGGAAGATGAAAAACACAGAAAGACAGAGACATAGATATAGATATATATTTAGAGAGAGAGAGAGAGAGAGAGAGAGAGAGAGAGAGCGACAAATGAAAAGACAGAGACAGAGAAAAGGCCAGAGACAGAGAGATGGAGAGAAAGGGGAGGGAGGGAGAAGAGGAGTGAGAGAGAGAGAGAGAGAGAGAGAGAGAGAGGTGTAAGATGGGGGAGGGGGATTTGAAGAGAAACGGCAAGGGGGTGGGGGGGGGGGGTACACGAGGGTGAGAGGAAGAAAGAAAGGGGAGAGTCTGATAGACAGACAGACAGACCGACCGAGAGAATGACAGACAGGCGAATAGAGGGAATATGACAGGAAGCAAATATGGATTGTATCGAGGCTAATGTAAATATTAGATATACACAAAGAAAGACGCGTACAGATTGAGCAATGGACAATACCCCCCAAAATGCCCCACAGAGGTTATAGGCAGATAATTTAGAGTTAGATGGCAATACAGGTAATCTAATAATATAGATTGTTTTAAAATTAAGAGAATGGTAGTGTTGAAGATGTCGTGTGATATAATGGAAGTGTAAATCGAATCCATCTGGTAAAATAAATGTTACGAAGCAGTAAGTAGATGAAAATAATTGTAAAATAGTAATTGGCAGTATAGAAGATAAATACCTTCTGGGGAAATGAGACGAGAGACAAAGAGAAATAATAAAAATGGCTAGAAGGCGATAGAAATGTATATAGATAGGTATAGAGGTGGGTAGGTATATGTAGATAGATAGAATAGTAGGGTTCTATGATAATTACCCCTGGACAATAATCCCCGTGAAATTTTCCGCGGAAAACTACCCCCAAAGGACAATTACCCCCAGGAAAAAAATTATCTGCTTATAGTAAAACAAACTTATAATCAGGGTAGACTTCCCTTTTAATAAACAGGGGTAAATTTCGAGGGGGGGTGGGTTAATTGTCCTGGGGGAGGGTTGGTTGTCCTTGGGGGTAGTTTTCCGGGGGGTGATTGTCCAGGGGTAAATTTTCCTGATACGGAATGGTAAATATGTGTATAGATAGACAGATAGATATATAGATAGATAGATAGAAAGATAGAAAGATATCTTGATAGATAGTTAGGTAGCTAGATAAATAGACAGATAGATTGATGGATGAATGGATTACGAGAGGGAGGGATGGAGAAAGAGAAAAAGAGAGAGGGAGAGAATGTTTCTGAGTGTCAAAGTAAAATAAGAGGAGGAAACAGAAAGAGAAAGAGAAATGGTTACAGAGAGGAATTGCAAAATAGTTATTGGGTGATGAAGCTAAAAGAAAGAACGAAGAAAATAGATAGAGAAGAAAGAGAGAGAGAAAGAAAATTTCGGACAAAGTGCATGCGAGGAATTCACTAACGACAGTCTATTACCAAACTATCGTAAATATAATGCCGCAATACTTAATTTAGCACATTTACGGTTTAGTAATTTGGTGTTGTTGTTGTGTTTTTTGGAATACAAATAAGCCACATTATGTTATCTCACAATAGAAACTTTCATAAACAAAATAATGTTCGGTGTAACGTTGTTCTTAATAACTTATCAAACTCTTTATTTAAATACGTCGTAAGGAAATACATAACAGCTACTCATCCATAGAGGACAAAGGTGCACTTTTTTTTTCGGGGGAGGGAGGGTGTTAAACTTGAATACTCATTCGTTTTCTTTTAGTGAAATATAAACGAAAACACAACAGGAGGCAATGGTCTCAGAAAGGGTTTAGAGTAGGAAAGAAAAAGAAAGGAAATCTAGAATGGGTGTAGTAGCTGATCTCTATTGGACAATCCGTTTGACCATTCAGAACACAGTATCGTTTGAAGGCAGCTCATTGGTCGATTGTTTACACCAATCGTGAAGCGCGCGCGGAAGCGCGAGCTTGATAGGATTCAACAACAGATGGCGCTGTGTGATTTGGGAGATAGATTGAAAAAGGAATGACCAACGAATTTGGCGCATCACAATTTCATCTATCGACATCGTGTGTGCTGTGAGGGAGATAACTTGCTGTTCATTACTATGTGCGGTATGTTTTTAGACAAGTGAAATAGCTAGGCTAAAACATCAGTTTAGTTGTGCATTTCAGTTAACCATATACCCGTTAATACAGGCTTCGTTAGTAAAGGAATTTTGAACGCAGGAAAAAAAGAAAGCTCGTTTAATGCAAGGAAGTTTTTAGCGTAACTGGAAAGTATTGCCTGAGACAGCACCATAATATGCATAAACATATCACACCCATTGTAACATTGGAAGACCAAGACACCAGAGGTATATGGGTTCCTTTTGCAGCCAACATCGAATTCTGTAGAACTTTGCAGGAATAGTGAATATGTCACGTATGTCCTATCTGTGAAAATTAAACGTAAACAGTGTCCACTGTCCTAGTATTCAAATTATGCAATTACTGAAACCCGTTTACTTTCTAGATTTCACTGTCAGACACCATTAAGTGACTGACTGACTTCTCTTTTTTCTTTGGTAATAACATACATATAATGAGCTGCTAAGGGCACCTGAGCATTTGTCTACATCAATTAGCCACTTCTTGTAATGGCCAAAATTAAGCTGATTGAATCTTTGCGCAGTAAAAAACGTACAAAGATTTGGTACAAGGGTCAGAAAATCAGAATATTTAATTGAACAAGCGCGCTCGCTAAATTCGATTCGACAACTAACGGTCGTTATTTTCCAACAAAAAGACATTTTCAAGCTCTTTGGTTTGTGAGGGAAGCTCTAAATAAGTATTATCTTTCAAATGCCGTTGGTATCTAACCTTTTTTTTTGGGGGGGGGGCTGCAAATGGGACCAAGTACCTTTAACACTTTACTTTAAAAAGACAATTAAAGCGTGTCTAGTCTTTCCTGGACAAAGACCCGATCAAAAAGGGATCCAAACACACGCGACTCTGCTCAGCAGTGACGGACAAAATTAGTACTATTCGGATGCCATCAAGTGCGACGAAAAATGAACAGTTCAACGTCAAATAGACAGAAAAGATGATATTAACTAACTTGTTCGCGTCAGTAAATTCAATTGTATTTAGCGTCGCGTGCAGTTGACAAATTTGGGACCTGGTAAACGGATGGGAGGGTACGCGCGCTCGTTCAGCGGACCGTATCAGAAACTACATCCTCTCACTAGTGGGATTTACACACAGAAAAATTAGTGAGTTTCATTAGTCGATTTTTTTTTGAAAGGCGATCAGAATTTCACTTGTTCTCTTTGTGTGAACATACAAATCGCACTAAAAGTGTGAACCTGATTGCGATCAAAACTCACTGAAAGTGCGATTTGTTTTAAATAATCGCGATTATTTAGCCGAGTATTTTGCCGGTGAACAAAAGCCAAATAACAAAATAACAGCGTTTCCTCAATAAGAACGGTAGCTAGAAAGGGTGAGATTTGAATCGCGATCTAAATCTCACTGCCTCTTTGTGTGAATGGGCTTATTGTTTTGAAAAATAATGTATTTTTGAAAGCAGCGTTTGAAACGACGCTACTATTTTAATGCATGAATTGTTTCGAAGGCGTGCATTTATTCTAACTATCATCAACATCGAATTAGTATTATGCAGAGTAGATATTGATTAACGTTTCATTTGCCCTACTATAAGAATAGAATTAATAACTCCATGGATATACGAACCAGGGTATAAAGTAGGTGAACATATGAAATAACCTATCCCAATATATTGCAGTTGCAATTCATGATTTTATGCTACCTATACATTGACAAAATAGTATAGTCTGTTTTGAGCGATGTTGCGTGCTTTCTTTGTTTTATTGTGTGGAAGTGCTAAACAAATTGTCTGATTTGCAATGACGATACTGACGCGATATGTTATTATGATTATTATCATGACTGTCCGTATTATAGTTAGGCAATATGTTACAAAGAGGAGGATACTATCAGTACTGTAGTCAATTACAGAAATAATGATGTATATATTATTTATATTTTTGGTGTTTCATTTTTATTTTAACCACGATTTTATTCCAGTCATCCACAAAAACACTCTCTGTCTGTCTGTATGTATATCTATGAGTATCCTCCTGACTTTATCTCTCTCTCTCTCTCTCTCTCTACCTCTCTCTTTCTCTCTCACTCTCTATATCCCTATCTCTCAATCTCTCTCTTTCTCTGTCTATCTCTCCCTCTCTCTCTCTCTTCCTCTGTCTCCCTCTGTCTTCCACTCTCTCTCTCTCTCTCTCTCTCCCCCTCTCTCTCTCTCTTCCGCTTTCTCCCTCTTTCTCCCCCCTCCCCATCACTCTCTCTCTCTCTCTCTACCTCTCTCTCTTCTCCCTCTCTCTCTCTTCCTCTGTCTTCCGCTTTTTCCCATGCACTCTCTTCTTCTCCCTGAGAGTCCCTTATCATTTTTCGTCTCCTAATACCTGATGTATAACATTAACCTTTATCTCTGTTTTCTCGTCAACTGGTCAAAGAAAGCATCTTTGAGTAATTACTATTAAAGATGGGAAGGAAAAAATGTTAAAACAGTTGTCATTTCAAATCTGTGTGAATTGAAGGTGACATTCCGTATCTAATTACCTTCAAAATGTGAAGTTCAAGAGCGCCTGTTTTGTACATGAAACTGTCGTTACGCAAAAGCTCAATGGTGCGTTTGACGAGATTACGGAATTGGGCGGTTTATTATTGGAAAGTACAACGAATATAGGCAAAATGAAATGAATTACTAGTTTCTTATTTCGTTTTGTTTTTCTTCAAATTTAAGGATGAGGGGTTACATGTTGTTTATTATTTGACATTTTTCCTGGACATTAAAAATGCTGCTGTAGATCAAAATACGGTGAAATAGCATTATACATGACTGTGTTACCCCATTTATCACAGCAATCAATTAATTCAACTAGAAATAATCCGTCCCAAGATTCTTATTGATCTTATTTAAGATAAGAATATCAAATAAACCTCAAAAATAAAGAAAATGAGGCGGGCAGGGAAAAGGGAGGAGAAAATAAACTAGGAGTTAAATTTATTTGGACTCTCAAATAATTAGCTTTGAGTTGTTACGTAAAACATACAACTCAATACGAGATTATATGAAACAAGCAATAAGTGTCTTTAATATCAATTAAATGCAGATGAAAAATACAAATCAATTATGATGAGCTGGGATAGTGCTACCCGATGATTGAATTTTGATTTCGTCCACGCCCATCGAATGACTGATCAGAAAGTCACCCGATACTAGCGGGGCGAAAAGCGCTGAGGATGGGGAGGAAACGTCAATATTTGGAACATTGATTCCGTCACCCGTATCACCTTTCAAATTGTGTTTAAATTTTTCTTTTTGGGGGAGGGGTGGAGGTGTACAATTATAGAAGAAAGGGCAAGGAAAATGACCGAAGGGGAGGGGTGGGGTGACCGGTGACTTAGATACAGACAGGTTTTAAAAAGCAACCATGGCATATATTCCCTGACAAATTCTATTTCGTCAGGGACAAATGTGCTTTCGTACTAACATGTTCAAATATGATACAACTTTGTTTAGCCGACGGTTACTATAATCAACCCAAATAGTGTGAATATAATGATAACAGAGTGAAGTACGAAAGTGAGCTTGACGTATATGAATTTCATCAAAGAAAACGAATGGAGCTTTAATAAACAAAATCTTCTCGACAGTGACGTATATAGATACAGGAGGACCTTTACCCAAATTAAAATAAATTGGCAAAATGAAGGACAAAAACCGTGAAGGAGACAGTAAGAACATGAAGAAAGGGAGAGGAAAAATGTGACGTAAAAGATGGGGCTACGACCCTTCCCATACCCTCCCCTCATTCTATAACCCTTATTCCCTAGCATTTCACCCAGTTAATATTTCAAGTGCCCCCCCCCCCCCCCCCCGCACCCTGGATGTTATACCCTCTCAATAACTGGACCCATGCTACACGGTACTGGTACTGGAGATGTATATTATTACCATAGAATTACTACAAAATTAATAAAAGTAAATCTGCATTTGCCACCTTCTTCAGGAAAGTACAAGAGATGTCAAGCGATTCATTAACAACACAGTTATCCGCAAGGAGATTAATGTCATTAACGTAAAGAATTGGACTGAAAAACAGGAAACTGGAAGATTCGGTAGATTGCTCAACTGTGTCTGACAAGGACTGGTAGGTGCTATCAAGAAAACGCGCGTCTACAATTCGTCTAAAATAATTAATTATCTCTCTTGCATGCGTTGACAACATAAACTGTTAAAGGCATTGTTTAACAATGTTTCCAGTTTTATAAATCTGAGATTCATGGCCCTACGTGTTATCAGTGTCTGTGATATGGTGTAATATTGAAGCCCTAAACAAATTGCACTTCAAAATGATCATGAAGTGCTTCAAAAGTGTAATAATCTTTGAGTGACCGGTTTTACCACACTCATTTACCCCAATAGACTGTATAAAAAAAAACGTTGGGAAAACGGTTTTTGAAATATTGAATTCCGATCATAAATGTCTTAATAATCAAACATGCGATTGGCTTGTAAAAGTCATGAGATTCATTTCTGACCTAAAGGTTTATAATCATGACTGCATGCAGCATGAGCTAATTCCAGGATTTTTTTTAGAATCAGAGGGAAAGTTACCTAATACCTTTAAAGCGCATGTCAGCAGTATATTTATAATTTGGTCTCATTTACCCAGGGTTGCCACTACACTGCTCTTCGTGAGGGCCCTACAATTATTACCCCCACCATAGCCAGGTACCCATTTCATACACACCCGGGTTGAGAGGAACAATGATGGAAAAATACCTTGTCCAAGGTGAGATGTAATAATAATAATAATAATAATATGATATTGGATATTTATATAGCGCACATAATTATCCACCCTGCAAGGTGCTCAAGCCGTTCCAATATGTAAGCAGGGATCTTACTTGGGAACTCTCGTTAGAGATTCAAGAGCCTTCACAAATAAACCTAAGTCCTCCCAGCAAAAAGTGTGGAAAATCGGAACACCTTCTATATAGATCGGGCTATCTGTGTCTCCATCTCCTATCCTTCCTCTCTTACATCTTACTCTCTATACTTGATCTGTCACTGATATAATTATTACGCATAATCTGCATAATCGTACTCTTGTTGTAAAAAAAGGGGGGGGGGGGTGGGAAATGATTTGACTGAAAAGTGTTAGATGTTGAAGGTAATTTGACGGTCACAAAATCGTTTATATTCCTTTCAGTAAGCGAAGAGGACAACTCTTAAGCTTAAAGTGAGCGTGTCGTGTTTCATGAAACTATACCGCAACAGTTATCGGTCACCCCTAAAGAAAACTGGTCTATCTTACGAGCACAAACCTCAAGAAACCAACATAAATCCTCATGTATTATGGAATTGAAATACTTCCCACCAGAAGAAAAAGAAAAAGAAGAGGAAAAACAACCCTATGATAAAGATCCTATATTAGAGTAACTAGAGCAACTTGACAAGGCACACATGATCGTTGCGTTTGGATTTAGCCGTTCACATTATTCATGATGTGAAGCCAGTAAGCTACCAGAACGCAACAGAAGTTAAGAAACCGAAGATCTGCCGCTGGAGGCGCCAAATGGTACGGCAATATTAAATGCTAATCAGGCGATCATTGTCGCCAAGAAGAAAGAAGAAATATCGGGAAATGGAGTAAAAGCTAGAAAAGGCAGAGAAAGAGGAAGGGGGTAGCATTCCCAGAGGAGCGTCATTTGGTATCATTCGAAGGCGGAAAATGTCCGTCAATGACGCGAAATGAATCGGTAATTGAAGGGATCTTGGATAGGAGACGGTTACACGGCTGTTGAAGGGGTCACTGTCCCTCACCCCAAAGCAAGCCGGAACGTCGGGGGAGGAGTCCCGGTGGGACCTGGCAAGGTTCGCTACGCGTCTGGCTCGAGTTGGGGATCTCTCGTACAGCCCTGCCTCTACAGGATTACACATTGATGAATAATGCATGGAACATGATATCAGTGTTGGTCTTTCATATGGTGGTGATGGTGGTGGAGAAGTGACGTTGGGCAATCATTGTGATACACAAAGGGCCTGGACAATGATTCCATAAAAAAGTTACCGCAGAGGGCGAAAATTAAATGGAACTAGCCATGCATTATTTTTTTTGTGATGGGGAAGGGTGTGACGTTGACAGCAGCAACAAAAAACATTATCAAAAAAAGAAAAAAATACAACAACGAAAAACAAAAACAAAAACAAAAGTATAAAACATTTATAAAGTCCATGAAAAAATGTAGATGATAAAGTGAATTTTTATCAAACGGACGGACAACAAAGGGGTTTTAATCTAAACAAGTTCTTCTAGCATTATACATTTTTTTATTTGTATGCACAATCCAATCACTACATTTTGTTTTTGTCTTTTGTTGTTGAATGTATAAGAATTGAACAATCCATCATGATTTCATCAAAGTAGGTCGGCCCAATATCTATGACGATGTTGGAAATTTTGATAATGATAACTGATAAGACAAAGAGGTTTACAAGGCATGGAGTTTACTATTTCAATGGTAAACCAATGAAGTCGTATAGGTGAGAAAAAGACAAAAAGAATGAAAAATAATATCAATGAAAACCGTTTTTTTTTCCTCCAAAAGCTGGAGGTTCGAGATGAAAAATATATGAAGATAATATTAACGGACAAATGCTACTGTATTCCCCCTCCCCCCTGACAACAACATGTTTCAATAAAATCGTAGAAAGAGAAGAGAGAGAGAGAGAGAGAGAGAGAGGGGGGGGGCTATACGAGAGATAGAGACAGATGGGATAAAGAGCAGAAATTAAAAAGTGTCAATGAAAAGATCTCAGATCCCCCCACATAAAAAAGAACAAAGAATCGGAAGAAAAATTAAGAACAGAAGAAAATAATTGGAGAAAACTACTCTTACTCCCCCCCCCCCCCCCCCCACAACAAAAATACAAAGTTGTACTTGTATAACAAATAAATGAAGCTGATAGACCGTCCAATGTAAGCTAGTCACATGTTCGCTCAAAAAATGACCCAAATCTGAAGGGGCATCTATTCCAAACATGGAAATTAAAGCACGACTTTTAGAGAACAAAGAATAATCATCTAAAAGTCTAGGAAACGAAATAAACTAGTAGAACGGGGGAAAAGAAGAAGCTTTGAAATATATGGATTTTCGTAGCAGTCCATTGTAAGGGGAACAGAGAAAGAGTGGAACAATGACCATCTTCCCCCTCCCCCATACCTTGTTCTTAAACTTGGACTCCACAGGAGCCACAAACCGTTTAACAAGATCGTAACATCAGCATTTTTACAACTTTTTTTTTTCTTTTCTTCAACACATCTTTATGAAAGAGGAGGCGGGTATGACGAGACATCATTTTCCTAAATCTGTCATCGGCATTAAGTGAGAAAAAAGGAGAACGTTTAACTGCCTCGGGCCAACAGAATCGGGGCGTAAAATTAAGTGACTTCTCTTCTCTTTTACAATTTTATCAATTTATGACCTTAGCTTTATCTTTCTCCTCTGCTCCGATGAAACTTGTTCACGGGAATTATGAAATATCAAAGAAATATGATCCCTCGAATTAAAGTCTTGTCGTCGGTTTTTTGTTGCGAATTCGGAAGCGATTTGGACCGCTTGGGAATTGATGTGATCGATGGCGGCGCTAGACCAAATGATTTGACAAGGAGTTGGTCGGGTATCTTGGAAGGTGCTCACGACTAAAAGCGCTTAGAGACGTTATTTCATATAAAGTGCTATATAATTCTATATTTTTTATTACATGTATTATTATTGTTATTATCATTATTGTTATTATCATTATTATTATTATTATTATTATTATCATTGTTATTAATTGTTATTATTATTGTTATTATCAATGTTATTATTATTGTAAGTACTATTGATATAATTAATATTAATGTTATCATCGTTTGTATTATCAGTTATCATTATCAATTCTGGCTTCCATTCGTTCACAATAATTCAAAAAGAGAAATCACATTTCCAGAACCTAATCTGTTTAACGCTCAGAGCAGTGACAAAGTGTACAAAAACTCCTGAATGAGTTGCCTGAATTGAACAGTACAACGCGGCTAAAGACAACTCTCGTAAATTCGGAGACTCGAACTGGAAATACATAAATCCTATTAAAATACATACACAAAGACAGGCTAACTACAGCCTAGAGGGTAACACCGAGAAGAGTATGACTATTAAATACCATTTATGTTCTTAAAGGTATAGACCAGTTTTGGAAAAGCCCCCTTCCCTCTCAAGAAATGAAATGGAAGCTCTTATTACCAATCATGTGAAAGAATATGTTTTGACTAATACGTGATGATACAAATTTTGCCGGGAAACCGCCTACTAATTGATATATTTGGTAAATTATTATATCTATCCGGACTGGATAGATATAGCGTAGTCCCATATATCTGTTTGTGTACAGTGCTTGTAACTTTACCAAGACTGGCCCAAATTTCTTATCATTTTGATGATTCCAGAACGTTGCAGTTCACGCTTATATACTTATATGCTAGATGATCAACCTTTTCTGATCGATTCGACAACGTTTCTTTCACAATGCAATCGCATAACCAGAACTAGTCTATACCTTTAAGATTTACTGAGGACAGTTACTTGAATCAAGTGATATCATATCATTTTTCCCCGCCATTCTAGAATGCATCAGGAGTGGATTAATTAATCGTGTGCGCCCTTGTACACATCTTTTAATCACGTAAGTGAGTGCTCGATTTGGGGTTCTGTTGTCTATTTATATGGGGTTACACGGGGAGGCGACTTAATGGCCCCACAATTTTCCGGTTTAAATTTCCTCAGTGGAATTAATATCTTGAACACAGATTGCAAATTGTTATACTCTTGAAACAACAACAAAGAAAGATAGATAACTTAATTAATTGTGAATATATTTATCGAGCAATAACTTTTAATAATGTCTGATTTAAAGCGTGCATGAATAAGCGTTATCATTGTTGTTATCAAAATAGTATTACCTTGTATCCTTTTTTTTGGGGGGGGGGGGTGGGGGGACAGGGTAGCATTTTTGAGGAAGTACAGGTCAAAATAATGTAAAACAAGCGAAAAATGATAATAGTAATATAAAAATAACTTTATTTAGAATATATTCAAATCTTCGATTACTGTTTTGTCAAGGTTTAGAATAAAGTATACGACCTTGTTCTTACAGAAGTATTAATAGTGCTTCCTTCGAATAAAATATGAAATAACATTTGTTTTAATTGTGAATTTGCTAGGGTATTGGAATTTGGAAAATGTATAATTTCAGACCTAAAAATAAAAATACATGGCCAAAATCTATGAAACTTATGCGTTACTCTTAAAGGCTATCGTAGTCATAAACACGTGAAGTAGAGAAATATATATTATAGCGATGATGTTTAGACCGAAGGCATACGAAGCCGACGATGTCTTTCTAGTGGACCCTCAGAAAAAACAGCCATTAAGCCCCTGCGGCAGGTTTCTTTCTTTAATTCTTCTTTTGTTACAATATCTAGTCAGTCAACCGATCAAAATCCAAATGATTTATAAAGAAATGCCATGATTTTTTTTTCTTTTCAAAATCCGAATGCCAGATTTTCTTTTTCGTTTTGTTTGTTTGTTTGTTGCTCATTTAAGTCTCTGTCTCTCTCTGTCTCTCCGTCTCTCTCTGTCTCTCTCTCTCTTCATCTTCCTCTCTCTCTCTCTTTCTCTCTCTGTCTGTCTGTCTGTCTCTCTCTCTCTCTCTCTCTCTCTCTCTTTCCCCCTTCTCTCTTTATTCGTTATTGCCGTACAGAAGAAAATATTCACATCCATTTCGCGCCTTGACGGATTCCTTGGATTTTCGTCAATAAAAAGTAAAGAAATCACAACTGTAAACCGGTGCAATTTTGTATTGCAAGGGGATATACAATCGTTTGACAATATTTCAAGAGTCTGGTTTTAAAAACCCCAACATGTTTGCTAAGTTTCAATGTTTCTTATAGAAGTGTGGGTGAGAAAGAGAGAGAGACAGAGAGAGAGAGCAATACATAGCTATATTTTCCCCTTTAAAGATAGCCGATGCTGCTTTTTATAAGGGAGGTCATTTCATTAACCCCTCCCCACCACATTAACCCCTCCCTCCCCACCGAACTACAGCAATATGTACATGGGGGGAATCAGACTAAGGGTGGGGTATTGAGCTATAAAAACACTAGTATACTTTCGTTCTTTTTCCTACAGAAATTGGTTTTTGTAGGAGGGGTCATTTCATTACCCCTTACCTCCTCCCGACACACCTCAATATGGGAGCCAAAACACTGGGATGGGGGTATGATGCAATAAAAACAAACACTGGTATATCACCGGTTAGAATATTCTTTTTTCTATCTATACAGAATGTGGGTATATAATTAAACATTGAAAAGGGGGCATTTCATTACCCCTCCCCACCATCAGACTACCGAAACACTGGGGCAATGGGGCTGGGGTTGAAGATAAGAATAAGATACTGCTATATATTATCAGGAAAAGAACTTTGTATTTCCATCTATAAGTATGGGTAGTCATAAAAGGGGGTCATTCTATTACCCCTTCCCATCATCTGGACTACCGCAACATGGGGGCAATCGGACTGGGGCGGGTAAGAGCGATGAAAACACTGGTATATTGGGAAATGCCGACTTGTAGACAGACGATCTTGAGGTTGTGTCTATTTTTCTTCCATTTTTGATTTCACAAAGTGATGAGTAAAAAGCACATCGAGCAGGAGAGAGAGAGAGAGAGACAGGATAAGACGGAATGATGAGCTTATACCAGTCATCGGCTTATTCATTTCACTGCGTCAGAATATAGTTGGTTTAAGGTAATAGCTGGTTTAAATACAACTTCCTTTACAAGTCTTGACACATCGACTAAATTATTCTGAGAGCAAACGCCATAAGATCCCTGCCAATGCGAAGAACACCATGCACCATCATCATCAACGATAAATTATGGGCAGACACAAATATTAGCATGGTTAGTGTCAGAATGAAAGTTCTTGAAATAAATGTGTAGAAGGTAAATGAAAGACTCTTCTCATTAAAAAAAAAACCTTCCTGGATATTCGGATTGTGAATTTAAACACCGACACTCTCAAATCATATACTTCATTATCAAAATGTAAACAAAATATGGGGAATACTGCAATTAAGATGTTACTCAACTCAAAACACAACTTTAAAGAATGAGAAGTGCATTTAGTCTTCAGATAATGTCTGAAATTCAATGATCTTTATACACTATTGCCCTTAAAGTTCAAATGATTTTTCTCAACTCTTTATATGAAATGTTTCTAACAATATTATTTATCCTTGTTAGATAAAGTTTATATCCTCTCAGAACTATATTGATCAATACAGTTCTGAGAAGATATAATCTTGATCTATCAAGAATAAATCATGTTGTCACAATTATTTCAGAGGAAAATAGTAGAAATGTGATTCCAACTTTATTGGCAATACTATTTCACCCCTTTGGGAATCTTTGACCGAAATGAAATGTTTGGAAATAGTTTCATCGGTTTAACCTTGGGTAAATATGAGTCGATCTTGGTATGATATAAGCCGTGTTTATCATAATATGGGATCAGGGAATCTGTCAAGACAAATTTAGCCAGATTTTCACGTCAGTTATCATCGAAAAATTTCTATCCATTGTAAGAAATGAAAACCAGACGTGCGTAAAACGCAACCAAACACGAAAGAATGTAGATATAGAGCAAGAGATTTTGGAGAAGAACAGACTACAGCTCTCAATTTCAACAAATTCAATTTACGGGCTTTGTTATCTCGCGGACGAAGGAAAACAAAAGCACCGTCAAAATCCACAAAATTGGACGATTTAGATATTTTCTGCATGGTTGAGGGTTTTCTCTTGCATCTATCTATATGTTATACAAAAAAATCCTTTGTTCTCTTATGGGCGACATGACAGTTTTCTCTCTCGAAATGTGTCTACCGTCGTGAAGTTTTTGTTTGTTTATTGTTATATTTTAAATCTCGATCAGGTAATTTTAATGGCAGCTGCTAACAAGAGATGGAAGAAATAAATACAAAACTTAATTTGTAAATGGGGAATGATAATATAATCATAAATCCACAGGTATCCTTTGTAAATTCCTGAGATAATGAGATACGTTACTGCTGCAAATTTAATGCTAAATATCACACCTTCGAGAACCCATTTGACGCTATGAAAAATGGATTGTTGCAATATTTTCCGTTATTTGAAAAACTGTTTTTTATATTTATAAAATTAGATAAAATTGTATACCATATCGAAAGGAAATATTTGTAATCATACACTCATACTTTGGTGTACCTATAGGGGGACTGGGACACGTGCCCCCCCCCCCCCCCATCAAGTAGCCTTGTAAATTCGCATTTAATTTTCTAAGTAAGCCCGAGCCCTCCCCAAAAGTTCCAGTGCCCCCCAAGCAAAGGATGGGTTTACGCTACGCCATTGTACACAGATCACAACATAAATATTTTATATCAGGGGCGTTTCTAGAAATCAATATATAACTGGAAAACACCAAGTGGTACAGACACTAATTCAGTGAAATAGGTTTTAAGGCCCTGTTTAAAAAAAACTTGTTATTAAAAGAAAGTTGCAGTAATTATAATCAGTTACTTAAATAATTGCGTTCGATTGGCCGTGAGCAAACTTGTCATTGAAATTGTGCATGTTTGATGAAACAGGGCCCTTATCAGCTGAAGTAAACAGAAAGGGCCTAGAACAACAGCGACAATGGAAACAAAAGGGAGTTGCTGCTACCTTGTTTGGCGTTAAACAATCAGGGATAGAGCAACGTCGAACTGGCGCTGCTCAGTGGCTGCCGGGCTCACGATCAATTGGGCAAAAAGAATATCAATTTTCGGTTTAAGTTAATACAATTTGGAGTGGACTTTAAAAGATTATTATTATTATTATTATTTTTATTAAGCCAATTATCGGGAGAAATTATTTGTCAACAATAACGCTGGATTTCAATGGAATACAAAATGCAACCCTCTTTCTCATTTTTACACCGGCATCACATTGTGTCAAGCAAAAAATAAATTCATGGTGTTCAACATGGTGCATAACTATTTTGTGAATTGTCCATGTATGATATATTAGAAGTATTTTACTTCAGATGAATGTTTAATAAAGCAAAAACTTGTTTGTTTCTCGGAAGCAATATAAAAAAAGGTAAAAATATTTAAGTCATTCCGCTTCGATATTACTGAAGGAAAGTTTCTTGGTGGACAAAATACACAATTATACAAGACAGGTGTTCCTACCGAGAACTCTTTATAAAAAGCTTTATTAAGATACTTTTCACACGATTTAAAGGCCTAGTTTTATAGTTTAGGTTGCTCAACTTGAATTTAATATGATTCTTAAATGTTTTTAGAAAATAATAGTTCGAAATGAAAAAATATATACCATCAGAATATAAAGACCCAAACAAACCCGTCGTTTGACATAGAATACGGTAGAACCACAATAGAATTGGAATGGCATAATATTTTTTCCTTCCTCAGTACTTTTGTAAAACAATCCTAAATTACTTATTTTGAAATGTAAACAAGAATTATTTCACAAACCTTTGATTGAATGTTCCTCGCTTTATCGAGTGCTGGTTGATATCATTGACGATGTCGGCGTAAACGACGCGGTAGTCGAGTAGGGAGTATGATGCCTGTGTAATGATGAGAACGATTGATGGATAAACTCTACGATCTCATGTCCTGATAACCACTAAAATCCAACCCTCGACGACTGATGATCGAGTGATGATCGCTCGCCTTTCAAACTTCCTCAACCTACTGTCTGGATGATTCTGAGAACGGATACCAATTTTTTTCCCCCTCCGCCAACTTCTCGTCAAACCCCTCCCACAACACCAGTGGTGATCTGTGTCCGTTAATCAAAAGCCAGTAACCCTTGACACGGTTGTTGACAATCCATGGATGCACCCATCTAGGCATCCCTCTCGAGTGCCTGCCTCCATCCCTCTTATTCTTCCAAAGGTCCTCTTTATTAACACACTGGTTGATCACCATCAAACATCATCGCCATTCGAGCGGCAAATATGGTTAGAATTAAGAAATATCAGCCTATTCTCGGCTCGCTATGTTTCGGTTGAGCTGCGTTGGTTGAATTCATGAAGCACGAGCGAAAATGTCATTTTATTGAGAGAAAAAAACTCATTGCTTTGTGTTTCACGTCAAACAAAATGGTAGTTTTTACTCCATTGGTACATTACAAGAGTTTTGATATTGATCATTATTTGAAAGCAGAAATTTTCTTTCCGTAAATCTTGTTCTTGTTTCATGTTTAATTTCATTCTCATTAATTGAATGAGAAGCTATTAATCTGTAGTTGTAAACGGAATTTTTATGATTACTGTCTGCAACTGAGATTTCATCCGATTTTGTGCAAATTTAGACTTAATACCAAGTGAATATTTATTTTTGGTCCCCCCATTGCACCTGCTAATTTCCATTTATTTGCGATGATGAAAGTTTTAGATTCAAAAAGTTTTGTTATTCATTAAACCTGTTATTAAAAATGACAAAATATTAGGCCATCTCGATCCACCCAAACAACACACTCCAAACCAACAATTTATTTTGATTTCCGTTGTAAAATATATAACCTGTTTCGTAGATTATTGTTATTACGGACAAAACGTTTAGAGTCATTATATCTTGTGAATAAATGCCCCAGAAACCTAGAATTTACGAGATAATAATTACTGCAAAGAATAATGCAATAAGTACCAGTACTTAAACAGTCGAGAGAGCTGCGAATTACTCGCCCCCCCCCCCCAATCTTGTTGGTTTTATTTTTATCTATGCCCTATGCATCAGGGCAGGCAATGGATGCGGTTTTAGTACCGTATGATCAGAAAACTGATGACAAAGGAAATGAAAAAAAAATCATCTTATCCATCTTTTGTCTGCCTGAAAACGATCTGATATGTGTCATTTGATTATCAGATGGGTTTTTTAATAGCTGGCTCTTTAAAAGTAGCTGACCACAAAAATGTCACTGATGTAGTATAATAATTTTGGCCATCCTGTCCGCAGGGTTCCAAGAGATTATACCAATTAAATTCAAAGCATAAATTGGATTATAAATACAAAAAGACAATCATTTAGATTTAGTGATTTATTTTCCAAGTTCATTTCATTTTATGTTATATTATACTCAATGAAATTTTGTTTTGTTGGCCTATAATTAATGGAAACACTTTTGACGGCTTAGATGGTTTCATTCTCATCTTTATATGCTAATTATATGTATTTGTATGTATAAATGTTTCGAGTGTGTGACGTATTACAGGCCCGAAATGAGACACAAATAAGCTTGATATAAGACGTAAATGATATACCATGGTCCATGGAGTTACTCCATGGATATACGATGATAACAAAACCTACACCCAATTCTTGTAAAGTGCTTTATCATGTATATTTGTCTTGAATTATTTTCTAATCACACGCATTTGACTTTGCCAACTTCTGCGGAATAAACCTCACTCAGGAAATAATACAGATATTCCCCTAGAGTATTTCAGACTGGAAGCGTTTAGGATAGAGTGATTTACATCAATTATTTCTTTGATTCAATCAAATCTGTTTGTCCTGCATATATATTAAATGTGTCGTGTGCAGGACACACGAAAGGTATGGTGGTATGGTGTCTGGAGGTATATTTGATTGAAAGTGTCGTTGCTGTAGAAGTCATGGAAAAGAGTCATGGTGCAATGGTGGTGATGATGATGATGATGATAATGATGATAATAATAACAATAATAATAACAACAATAATAATAATACTAATGATACTAATAATATTTTTTTCTTCTCTTTGCCTCTTAGAGGTGTTTATTCAATATTCAAACAATAACATAATTTTGCTTCCATTTTAGCAACTCAATGGAACATCAATAATACACAAATTATTTATTCAAATATAACTAAGCAAATACGCAGGAAATTTCATATTTTGTCCTTTCAAATGTTCCTTTTTATTTATTCTGTTACTCATTTCTCTCTTAAATAAATAAATCAAATTCAAATCTCTATTATCATACCCATACTTATTACTAAAAATAATCATGTTATAAATAGACCAAAAAGCAATCATCATTATCAAATCGATTTCGGCTAGCGAATTCAATTTGAGTAATAAAACCATATCTATCTCTATTTTAAGGTTGAAAGCATGTAAAACGAAGTCCTTTAAATATTCAAAGAAGGTTTCGTTTGCCTTACATGAAATGAAAGCATAAAGCACATCCAATATTAGTTTTAAAAATATTCTAGGTATATAATTCTTAATTCATCGACGATGTCTGTAAGCGCTTTATAAATATATTATTATCCCAAGTCATCGGATTTAGGCTTGCCAGCACACAATGTCATTGTCCAGGCCCTTGGGATCATTCTAGCTAGGCGCCATTTTACATCACAATGCAAACAACATTGAATATCGCATTTGTCACTCTCTACCCATTTATACAATGTGTAGGGAGTGGCAAATGCGGATGTCTTGGCAAAGGACGTTGGTGCCGAGCTGAGATTCGAAACCTCGACACTTAAGAAGGAAAGCCAAGTGAATGAATCACTACACCGCGACTCTTCCAAATACGTTGACGGTGGTGGTGATGGCGGCGGTGGTGGTGGTGGTGGTGGTGGTGGTGGTGATGGTGGTGGTGGTGGTGGCAGCGGTGGTGGTGGTGGTGGTGGTGGTGGCAGCGGTGGTGGTGGTGGTGGTGGTGGTGGTGGTGGTGGTGGTGGTGATGGTATTGGTGGTATTGGTGGTGGTGGTGGTGGTGGTGGTGGTGGTGGTTTTGATGGTGGTAACGGTGATTAAGGTGGTGGCGGCGGTGGTGATGGTAGTGGTGGAAGTCATGGTACAAATGGTGATGAAGGTGGTAAACTTGATGGTAAAGTTGGTGGTGTTGGCACTAAGTCGCTATAGAGTTAATCAAGGTATTTATTGTAGTAAAAAAAAATGACGTAGAAGGTGGGGGGGCAAGATATTCCTAGCCCCTCTGGCATCGCTCTCCTTTTATCCTTATCTTACCCCTTCAAGTTTCAATTTAGTTTATTTTCTTCAAGTTTCAATTTTCTTTACCAAGTAGCCTACATGTATAAAAGCACAATCACTTTTATTATAATGCATCATCTTTTTAAGTAAGCGTTTGGGAAGGGCCCGTCAAGGAAAAACATCGGTAACCTGTTTTCTCGCTTCTCTCATTACGCCACAAATGAGAAGCAATTAATGTACTAAGGAAAATAAATGTGCAAATGCGATTCTCCTTGCGGGCAAAGTGGTGAAATTGCATTTAAATTAATTTCAAATAGCTCCGCAACAAAACAACGGAATGACGGGAAGGCGGTTCGAAACACATTCGAAAGTCTTTTAGATTGGATATCGGCGATTGCCGAGTGACTTTTTTTTAGGGAACAATTAGTATTGATGACATTGTCCTATGCCCTCTAAATAGCGTTAATTTTGACTCGGGTTGTTTTTGGCGTGCAGTCTTGAACAATAGTGAGACATGGGCGGACATGAGAGAGATAAAAGCTCAATTGTTCGACTGAAGAATTTCTAAAGCGCGCACGTGGTAGTGAAGCGAAACCACGTGGTGAAGATCACCCGCGCGCATCGCGCGTGCTTCGCCAATTACGCCACGGCAATTTCCTGCTGAATACATCGGTGGAATGAGCATTTGGAAGATATTATCCATAACGTCTAACGGAGTAAAGATCGAAACTGAATGCGCTTGAGTAGTGAAGCAGAGACGCGCGAGACAACACGAGCCTCAACTATTTTGTCCTATTTGGTCTCTCGTCTTCTCGATGCCAAACAGGAAATATTTGACAGTGAACATTTCTTCAATGATAATTTATGACTGATTTATTAACGAAGCATTACACCCAAGCAGACCTGTTTTTCCTCCTCTGTACTTGAACTTTCCAAGAAAATACCCTTTCCATCATTCTACTTTTCTCTTTCTTATTTAATCATACGAAAAATAGGTTGTTCCATCGCTAAAACGAATAAGTTATAGGCCTACATTAAATGAATTGAGTAAAGATAATTATGCTACAGCCATCTTTAACAGGCTTAATTTCATATCAAGCGATACGATTTCATAAGCGTTTTCTATTTTTAAACGCTCTGAGTATTAATATTGTATTTAATATATAATATATAATTAAATTGATTTCAATTGTGATCTCTCCATATAATATTCCTACATACACATTATATGTACACGTATATATGAATTGTTATGAAAGGAAAAAAAATACTTTTTACTAACTTACCCTAAAAAAATAAGATATAAAAATATCCGATATTAACATGGTTAAGGGAATACAAAATCTCAAGTTTCGTCTGACATTGAATAAATCTCAGAATACCGGGCAATCAAGGGCGATAACTCTGTCATTTGATGAATATTTTTTATGGGAAACGCAGGAATCGCTGGACGTCTTCATAATATGCCTTGTAAATCATATGACACCCACTTGATTTGTTTTAATGACGTCACAATAGAAAGAGAAAGAGAGAGAGAGAGAGAGAAAAAAAAAGGGGGGGGGGGGGGGTAAAGACGGTCTGACTTTGGTGGCTGCCGAGAATGCATATTTGGCGTATCCAAAAATGGTTAAACGGGGATGGGGTCATATTACTTTTGCTTGTAAAGCGCTTTGAATTGTGCTGCATAACCATTTCATCCTTATTGTTATTATCATTATCATCATCATCATTATCATCATCATCATCATCGTCATCATCATCATCATCATTATCATCATCAGCATCATCATTATCATCGTAGTTGGTAGTATCAGCATTAGTAGTGGTAGTAATTCTTCACTTCACAATACATGTGGGGTGTAAGCAGCCTCGCGGACCGTAGACATAGCGAAAGTTGTATTACTTTTTTTGTTAAATAATTTATGGAATACATTCATTTGGGAAGGGTAAAAAGCCGAGTTTATGCTGGATATGCCACCGATTTTTAAGGAATACTGATGATAGTATTTGTGAGGGGCCTTATAGCTTAATAATGAATGAACTTTGAGCAGTGAAAGGGAAACAATATAATTTTGAGTGCTGTACGTGTGTAGACAATTTTCCATGGTCATAATGTGGAATGCGGAAAGAAAAAAATAGAGATGGAACGGAGAGAGAGAAAGAGAAAGAGAGAGAGACTGAGAGAGAGAGGGGTAGAGAAAGAGGAGGGGGATGGGAGGAGGGGTAAGGGTAAAATAGACAAGGAAAGAAGAGAATGAGCAAAGAGATACATAAGATCTCGCGTATAGTGTTGCAGGTGCACGCGCGCTCTTCATCGGTTGAGCGATTCTTGTTCAAAAACACGTGCGCATCCTCGGCACGCGCCTTTCTATCTATTCTATACTCCATGCGATCTCGTGTTCTGGGCTGATAACCAGTCATTCAAACACTCAAAAGTGATGTAAATGTAGTTTGAAATTGAATAGATATAGAATAGTCAACAACAAAAAGGAGAATTATAACACAATAAACTCCGACGACGAAGGGTTGCAGAAAATGCTTCGGAAGTCATTGTTTATAGCGAAGCTCATTAAGACGACGTAATCGAGGTCGACCAATAAACGTGCAGAAACGCGGAACGTTGCTTGTAGAGATGCAACTATTGTTAGTTTTCATATTCATATAAGAGGCTTTGTTTTTCGTCTTTATCACTTTGTGATGCTTAGCACCCATTTCTCCGCCTGATTATCAGCTGCTTTGGGCAAAAATCGCAATAATGTTGTAGGGAAATACTAATTTTCATCATGATCATAAAGATTTTTGTTTTTGGAACATTAACAACAAAATTCTTCGAAACAACATTTAAACATATTCATTATAACAATATAGCCTATGACAATAATGGCAAAATATAAACTATTAAACAATTAAATTTGGATGAAAGTTTATTGTTTAAGGATTTCAATGATAACTGCTCATGGTTGCAATATTATAAAGAAGAAGAAATTGATAATGCATTGGTGCGAATTAATAAAATCAAACATTTTATTGTCTGAACATTTCGGAATGCAAACTCGTTCCTTCGTCAGGGGAGTTATAACGTAGGCCTATGTCCTTATGGACGCATTATGATTTTTTGATAATAAATATCTTCCCTTAGCAAGGTAGGGTAAGATGGGGAGGGAGTGATGGTTTATTAGAGTAGAGGTGTCGTAGTCCAGTGGTTTAGTCACTTGACTGGAAATGTAAAGGTCATGGGTTCGAGCCCCGGCAGGGAACTAATGACTTCAGCATGCATTTTATTTACATTGCTTCTCTCCACATAGGGTTGAGTACCCGGTATAGAGTACCGAAGCTGTGACGTCAACAACAAAAAATATATTTTTAGAATGTCTCCTAATGGTTAGGAGATCATGAGTTCCTATAGGAAATATATTTATTCAGATGGTCATATCTCAGCCAATACTTAACAATTGGTTTTCGACATTCGGACATTAATTTTGATGCTCTTTCGGAAAATGAAAAAAAAAAAGAGAAATTCTATTTTTTTTTTGATGACGTCACACTTCACCACTCTATATAGATGCGAACGTCGTTACAATTTGTTGGATTGTACGCGCCCGGTAAAAAAAGGCGACTAGCTGGAATACTCCGCAGGAAATGGGGATTGTGTAATGCGATGTGCAGAATAGTAACTGAATCCAGTGACCAGGGTATAATGATACTGTGAATGCTTTGGTCTGTTAATGGTAAAGCGCGATATAAGAAACCGTTATTATTCTTATCATTATTATCATCGTTATTGTTATTATTATATTAATACGGAATGTAAAGTACCATTATATCGTCCCTATTTTCACGAAGTGACGGTAATCATATACGCCAATAATTATGTGGACATTCGTCGATCTCCCATTCAGTCTATATCCAGTCTTATATCAGCTCATGAAGGGGTTGATGTATCGGATTCTCTTATTTATCTTGAAATGTTCTAATAAATCAGACAAATCCGCAAAAGAAAAAAATAAGTGAGAGAGAGAGAGAGAGAGAGAGAGAGAGAGAAAGGGACGAAAAGAGACAAAAACCAATACCAACAATTTCAAAAGCCATGAAAACAAAAACAGATAATACAGATTACGAAGTATAGATTATTGTCACAAGAAAGCCGACAACTATAGATAGACATTATAGGAATGAGATAAAGTGGTAGAGAAATAAACTGGAATGATGGTGACGAGGGCTGGAGGGAGGTGTTGGGGGGGGGGGGGGGGGGGACAGGGGCGATAGTTGAAACAGAGTGGGTCTACTTAAATCCGGAACTCTAAAGCCAGTTTGGATGCCAAAGGCCTTCGGAGGATTTAGATCAAAATCCTTCCGACTCCACGCCAATTTTCACCTCACTATCCTCGCAGATTACTCTAACTCAAAGTACAGATATGTAGAATTAAAATCAATGTATATTCAACAAGCTCCGAGTTTAGCACACTTTTCATGGTCACTGCACACAATGAAATGAAGAAGACAAGGGGAAGATGACGGAGAAGTGATGGGGATAACGATGCATTTTTTTTTAACGTTTCAGCACATATTTATATTCTTTAAAAAAAAAGTAATGTATTTTGAAGCATAAAATCGAGAAGTTTTATCGTTTTATTGTCAGGAACACTACTATATAATGGCAAATGATTATGAATTGGAGGATTACCCAAAACTTAGCATTATGAGAATACTGTTCTAGGGGTAGGATATACATACAGAGAGAGAGAGAGAGAGAGAGAGAGAGGAGAGAGGGAGAGAAAGAGAAAGAGAGAGAGTGAGAAAGAAAGAGAGAGAGAGTATGGAAAGGAGATAAAGACAGAAAGGAAAACAAGAGGAAGGAGAGAGAAAAGGGAAAAGAGAGTTAGAGAGAGAGAGAAAAAAAGGATGGAGACAGACATACAGAGAGAGAGAGGAAGAGAGAGAGGGAGGCAAATACTGGATCATATTGATAGATTATTTAAATATTTTGTATGGGAGAGAGGGAGAGAGAGAGAGAGAGAAAGAGAGGGGAAGGTTTTTATTGGTTAATTCTTGATTCCATGAGGAGGGGATATTGGCAAGCCTTTGAGGCTGCGATTTAGAGTAAAATTACCGACTTTTCAATTCCCCCATGACGAGTATGATGATGCCCTATTATTCACTCAAGGTCAACACGTCAAGTTCAAGGGTTAAGTGTTCTCGATAGTCTACTAACACAGACTTTATTTACATCTTCCCCAATTAATCGCCTTCTTTAGCATGGCATTTCTATATTCTTCATAGCGAATGAAAACTGTTTATTGGGGTTTATATGTTTTGGTTATAATTATGTTAAGCCATCGTATACAAAAAAAAAAGGCTATAACTTTTTTTTTTGGGGGGGGGGCGGGGGGTTGAGGCTTAGGAATTTACTTCCACACGCTGGACATGTATTTTGTCATAGCACTCACTTACGTTTAATGGATAATTATGAGCAAGAATATTTGTCACATCGGCCAAATTGCTTTATTATTTATTATTATTATTATTATTTTTACTCTACTGGATCTCCCACTCAGATAACAAACATAACCCCTATAATAGCGTTTACCGAAATGGAATATTTTTCGCTCAGAATCAAAATACCCTACTAATAATTTTGAAACTAGCTGTTGAAAATGAGTCCAAAGTATGATGTAAAGGAACTATAAAGCCAAAATGGTATTTAATTCCCATGAAATTACTCCTCCAGCTATGATAGGAATATAGAATCTATAGGCCTACTATTAGAAATATTCGTACCGGCTACGATTACAATTCTGACTTTTACTTCTTCTTCTTTTGTTAGATAACAGCTAGTCCTAATTTAGAGTTGATACATTTTCCTGAAGCTTTTGGAATCGTTGGACCCTTTTTAACTTTTTAATCGCAAAATCGCATTCAAGAGAAATTCGGCAACATATCAACAGCTTTTACGATTAAATCAAAATGTTAAATAGTACTTTCTTTCACAAAATGACATGTTTATAAACTGTCATTCCTCTGATGCTTTGAGTATAAGTAGCCTATATGCTCTTGGGGAAACATGTGCATATCAATGAGTCTGAATTTCGAGACTATCAAGTCTACATCATCGAACCAATCCGCTCCGCTTTTAACAAACTTTCATTTCCGGGTGAGAACGAACCGTGAAGCGCATCAGCTGGCATTCATTAAAGTATGGAAATTACCAAATACAAGGGTTTTTCTTTTTCTTTTCTTTTCCAAAACGACCCATTTAAAATCAATTTTGCGATATTATGTAGTCCCACGCTAAGACTAGAGATAGAAGCTGCTTGATTCGACTAACGACGTTCTTTCAAGTTATTGAGAAGTCCCATGCAGAAGCGTAGCCAATTTCAGTAAAGGGGAGGGGACTATTTTGCAGGCACTGACACTTTACCACATTTACCTAAAGCCTGGAGCAGAGCCTAGTTCTGTCAGTCTCTGCATAGACGTAATATTACGTCTATGGTCTCTGCAGGAACTGGTCTCTGGCTGTTTCAAGTACAGAGCCTATGCAGTACGCTGCTAACCTAGTCTTACTGTGCAGACACTGTTATGTATACATCAACGAACAAGTACACACGCCTGCAAACTAAGGGGGAGGGGGCAACCACCCCAATTTATACCCATATCCACACTTTTAGATAGTGTTCTATATTTTTTACAGGGGTCGGCCTCTTTTCCAGGCGTATCCAAAGTAGTGCAAGGGAGCGAAGCGAGTGAACGAGCAAAACGTGGTGAAATTTTGATACAGCGACAATGTAATGTTCTTCACAAGATATATTCACAAGGAAGGAATTATTTCTCTCAAAATATGTTTGTTAACTTTTGAGGTACATTTTGTATAGTGCTAGTTATGTCAATAAGAGGTAATGTGTATTTCCTTGTTTTTGCTTGTTATTCAAATACGTTAAAGATACTATGTCCCTTTTGCAGCCAACATCAAATTCTGTAGAACTTTGCAGGAATTATCATTTTTTGTATTTTGTTTTATTTTTGTAACGACAGAATGTCTTATTTTAAGCCATGTTCTATCTATACCAGGCGCGGATCTACGGGGGGGGGGTTTAGGGGGTTCAAACCCCCCCTTGGGCGGCCCCAAAAAAAAACAAAAAAAAAAAAGGAAAAAAAAAAGAAAAAAAGAAAGAAAAAGAACGCACGCTGTAGAGAGAAACCCTTTCAAGCGCAAATATTGTGAGAAGATATTCAACTCATCTGGTAACTTAACCAAACACATGATAACTCTGGATATAACTGTGTATTAAACTGTACTTGATTTAAAAAGACGTTATCATGCACTGCTTTTTATGGTCTCCATTGTGTTAATAGATGCCAGGAAAACATCATTTACGGGGTTCAAATAAACACCCCAAAAAAAATCGGCTCGCCGCTTCGCGGCTCGTTGACGATGCTCCGCATCGTCATTATTTTGGTCAAACCCCCCCCTTAGCAAAAAGCTAGATCCGCCCCTGTATACCTAATAAGTATCAACTAGGCCTGTTATCTTAGGGACGTTGCGCTCCAAACATTTTTTGTTAATGCACTGTTCCTACTTTATTATATCTCAATGTTACCCACTGAAGTTTATTATCTGTAAACAATTATTTTACATGGTGAATAAATAAAACAAACAAACAAACAAAAATGACTAATAAACTACCTCGTCTCCCGAATGAAGGTGATTCCTAGAGATAATTTTTTTTGTTTTTTTTTGTTAGCAAAGATTGGAGACGATTAAAGGGGTAGAAATTAATGTTAGAGTGAAAATGATGGGAGGAGAGGAGTTGCAGTTTAAAAACAAAAGTTATATTAATGATAATTGGGATCAGCTTGTCATGTTTCATCGGCTTGTGAAGAAAAGTGTTAGCAATTTAGTTCAGGACAGGATAAACAAAAAAATGATTGTCAGTTGGGAAGTTGGGTGGTTGATTGGGGAGGCATGTTAAGTGAGAGTTTGTGACAGTAAATATAATATGACGAGTTGTCCATATTAGAAAGGTATGTTTTCTTCAATGCATCTCAAGCAGCAGACCGTTTTTCTGGTTCAAGAGCGGCACAGCTAGGACCGGGGGGGGGGGGGGTTGCGACACATTCAGCCTCCTTTCCAACGCGAAACGACCCATTTTAATTCCCCAAATACCAAATATGTCAAACTCACTATCACAATTTTCACTTTCTAAAAAGCAAAGCAATAAGTAATAGATAAATGTAAGCTGACTAAAAAAGGAAAGAATCCATTTATCTTCTCAGATTGATTTCTAACCGTGTATTGAATTACAAATGCACGCGGGCTGGCAAAATTTGCGTTAGTTTTGCGCGATAGCCTTTCCTATATACAAATCCACCTTGGTGCTTTATGAATAAAACAATTCTGACTTCCCGGCATGTCCGGAGAGTTTCTTCAAGTCATTTTTGGAATTGATTCGATTTTCGACACCGAGAGATTTATTCTGTAATTCAAGTATGGATAGCAGTAAATCCGGCTCTATGTAATCCTAGCTCACAAGATTCCAATAGCTACTCCGCTTCGAGGGATACACACAAAAAATTGTATGGAGGTGGACTCGCTATTTGTGAGGTACATGACTATTATTCCATGTTGATCTAGAGAGCGTTTCACGAAATGTTTTACGTCATAATTCAAGTTTACCGACATCCCACTAAAACTTGTGTGTTGTAATAACAAAACGGGTTTCTATGGTTTATCGGCGAAGTTATACTAACGTCTGTAATGACAGTTTCGTGAAACCATGCTCTACAACCTAAGAAAACAGTCCCATTTACGGTTAAGGCTAAATCCATTGACAAATCCCTTAGTATCAAATGGTAAATTGTCTTGCGGTGAAAATTAAGGCACAAAACGTCCCACAAATCGTACTCTTTTTTATTTTCTCTTGACCCCCCCCCCCCCCTTATTTTTTTGCTTGCATGGAGTGAAATGCTTATACAATTTTGTACACACCGCCAAATCGACTCCGCACCGACCGATTCAGGGCTTTTGGGCTTTTGGGGGTAATGTATTTGTCTGTTTTGTTCGGCCTGTAGTCGGGCCAGTCTCGTTGGTATTGAAGAGGGTGAGGGAGAGAGAAAGAGTGAGAGAAAGAGAGAGAGAGTTGAATGTGATGGATCTTGCATTATCGAAAAATGGGAGATAAATTGAATAAGATGTATATCACATCGGCGTATCAAGAAATTTACTTGAAACACGCTCGCTGCTATTTTCGAAAATTCTAATCAAGGGCAATTTCAGTACCATATCCTGCATGTCCCATAGAAATCATGTTTGGATCACGTAACACGCCATTGTCTGCCTATTCCTTCCTTGAACCTTTCTTGTTTTTTTTTTTTTTTTTTACTTGGAGGTCTAAACGCCACCCTGTCATACACAGAGCTCATTAAAATCACCAAGAGAAGGAGATAGATAGAGAGAGAGAGAGAGAGAAGAATAAAGACTGAGTACATGGGGTCTATTCGCTATTCATAAGGACCGCTATTCATAAGGTCCGCTATTCATAAGGACCGCTATTCATAACGTGGAAATTCCCGTACTTTCTGGTCCGCTATTCATAATGGTAAAAGAGGGTCACTATTCATAAAGAAATAAGGTTCGTTAATCATAAGGACCGCTATTCATAACGTAAGATGAGGGTCGCTATTCATAATTCATATTAAGGGTCATTGGTCATAAGGACCGCTATTCATAATACGACGAGAGGGTCGCTATTCATAATACGACGAGAGGGTCGCTATTCATAATACGAAATGAGGTTCATTACTATTTATAAAGGTCGCTATTCATAACACGGGAAGAGGGTCGCTATTCATAATACGAAATGAGGTTCGCTATTCATAATAGGAGTAGGGGGTCGCTATTCATAATAGGACAAGAGGGTCGCTATTCATAATAGGAGTAGGGGGTCGCTATTCATAATAGGAAAAGAGGGTCGCTATTCATAATAGGAGAAGAGGGTCGCCATTCATAATAGGAGAAGAGGGTCGCTATTCATAATAGGAGAAGAGGGTCGCTATTCATAATAAGAGTAGGGGGTCGCTATTCATAATACCTAATGAGGGTCGCTATTCATAATAGGAGAAGAGGGTCGCTATTCATAAAAGGAGAAGAAGGTCGCTATTCATAATAGGAGTAGAGGGTCGCTATTCATAATACGAAATGAGGTTCGCTATTCATAATAAGAGTAGGGGGTCGCTATTCATAAAAGGAGAAGAAGGTCGCTATTCATAATAGGAGTAGAGGGTCGCTATTCATAATACGACGAGAGGGTCGCTATTCATAATACGAAATGAGGTTCATTACTATTTATAAAGGTCGCTATTCATAACACGGGAAGAGGGTCGCTATTCATAATACGAAATGAGGTTCGCTATTCATAATAGGAGTAGGGGGTCGCTATTCATAATAGGACAAGAGGGTCGCTATTCATAATAGGAGTAGGGGGTCGCTATTCATAATAGGAAAAGAGGGTCGCTATTCATAATAGGAGAAGAGGGTCGCCATTCATAATAGGAGAAGAGGGTCGCTATTCATAATAGGAGAAGAGGGTCGCTATTCATAATAAGAGTAGGGGGTCGCTATTCATAATACCTAATGAGGGTCGCTATTCATAATAGGAGAAGAGGGTCGCTATTCATAAAAGGAGAAGAAGGTCGCTATTCATAATAGGAGTAGAGGGTCGCTATTCATAATACGAAATGAGGTTCGCTATTCATAATAGGAGTAGGGGGTCGCTATTTATAATACGAAATGAGGGTTGCTATTCATAATAGGAGTAGGAGGTCGCTATTCATAATACGAAACGAGGGTCGCTATTCATAATAGGAGTAGGGGGTCGCTATTCATATAACGAAATGAGGTTCGCTATTCATAATAGGAGTAGGGGGTCGCTATTCATAATACGAAATGAGGGTTGCTATTCATAATAGGAGTAGGGGGTAGCTATTCATAATACGAAATGAGGGTCGCTTTTCGTATTATGAATAACGACCCTCTTCCACTATTATGAATAGCGACCCCCTACTCCTACTATGAATAGCGAACCTCTTCTCCTATTATGAATAGCGACCCTCATTTCGTTTTATGAAAAGCAACCCTCTTCTCCTATAATGAATAGCGACCCTCACGTCGTATTATGAATAGCGACCCCCTACTCCTATTATGAATAGCGACCCTCTTTTTGTGTTATGAATAGCGACCTTCTTCTCCTTTTATGAATAGCGACCCTCTTCTCCTATTATGAATAGCGACCCTCATTTTTTTTTGGTCACGAAATTTGTAAATTTGACATTTTGCTCCGTTGGGGGGGGGGGGGGGGGTAAGGTCACCTTTTTAGGTCAGCCATTGGCATATTTTTTTTTTTTTTTAAATACAATTTTTAATTTAAATTTTTGGCCGGGGGGGGGGGCACGATCCTGTTTTGCGGTACAATTTGGGCGAATTAAGGGCTGATTTTAACATATATTTTTTGGCCGGGGGGGGGGGGGGCGGTGCCCCCTGTGCTTCCCTGGATCCGTCCCTGGTTATTGACTTGACTTCCACAGAAACGATATTTTTGCCCATCTGTGTATTAACTGTATTATTTTGAGGACATGTTTGGTGTCGATAAAGTTTGAGTCATACCTCAAATCACCATGGATTCGGTGTCAAAGGATGGATTATTAAAATACCTCTAAGTTGATTTCAATTTTTGTGAATCCTCAGGAAACTTTTCAGAAGACCATGCAGGATGCCGAGGCGCTGAAGGGGAAATCTCACTGAGCGGGAGTGCTTACGAAAGTTGCGAACTTTGGTTTCGCCAACTTTTCTGACGAATGTTGGCGAACCAACTTTTCTGACGAATGTTGGCGAAAATAAGGGGTACGTACGCCTCTGCCATTAGCTACAAATAGCAAAATTTGAGCGAATGTTTGCGAGAGTGTTTGCGAAAGGCATTTGGCGACTTTTAGCGACTATTATGTTAGCGACGTTTTTTGTAAAGATTAGCAACTATTTGCCAATCCTCTGCCACCACTTGTGAATGTCTGGGACCATTTGCAAACTTCTGATAAAGTACAAGGTAGCTAGTATGGACCCAGCCCTATAAAAAGGGTGAGCAACCTTCTCCAGCACTCAGATTATATAGGAACCACATAATGGTCACGTGATCGCTAAGCATTGTCGAATCAAAAAGTACTTCAGCGACACCGTCTAACTGTTTTGCAAACGCTTGCAACAGTTTGCGGAAAAATAAGTTCGTAAAGAAATATTGAACAAGAAATATTGAACATATTCAAAATTTCTTTGCGACAAAAAAAAAAAACGTTTGCGACAACCTTTTGCAACATTTAACGAACCCTGGCGAAACCCCAAATCCCTACGTTCGCAAGCATTCGCCGCTCAGTGAGATTCTACCCATGTGGATATAAAATCTGATGCAAAAATGTGTTTTTCTTTTTATTGAAGAAAAAACATATAGAAATGAACAGATTAATACTTTTCAGAATTACTCCTGAAGATTGAACTCTATAGTTTTCCGACTATAGTTGTGTTAATATAGTTGATACATTTCTATTTCTTCTTTCAAATTAAAATATATTATTTGCTAAATAGGTTGAAAGCATTTCTTATCTTCAAACCATCAGAATACAGTTTAGAGTATAGATATTTATTTTATTATTATAAATAATTTGTTATATACAAAAAGCAATGTGTGTATAGATTTGTTTATAATAAGAAATAGTTTTATTAAAACGTTGAAAATTGTCTTATACCATCATAATTAATGTGATAGGGGCTTTGTATTCCATGAGTCATGAATCTGTCTGGTTGCAAGGGGCATAGATCCAAGAGGCACCACAGTGCCACTCATTGCCATCATTAATGTTCCAAACCAAATTCCAGTACTTCATATTGCCCTTGTAGTTGTATAGAGTTTAAATACCAATTTGTTTGCTGAGTCCAAGATTTCTTTCACACTTAACCCCAAAATACACGGATATCAGTGCTGCATTTAGCAATCATTTTCTTTAACTTCTACGCAATATAAAATAGCAATATACGTTTCGGTGGTTAAAATCTCAGTCCGATTATGCCGGAAATTTTCCATGCCCAAATTTCCTGAAATATCACAGAGTATAGAAGAATTAGTACTTTTCAATTGAACTCAAAAATCCTAATCCTTTGAACTTTCTTCACTACTAAATTTCCAATCACTATCGTCAATTTAATATACCAAGATTCTGGCCAAAATTAGGGGGAAAAGATATACCCAAAAGCACTGCATTTTCGGCTCAAAATTTATATTTTACACCTTACATAACTCAATTAAGTTGATATCAACTTAGAGGTAATTTGAATATCCATCAATAATTGATGGATATTCAAATTACCTCTAAGTTGATATCAACTTAATTGAGTTATGTAAGGTGTAAAATATAAATTTTGAGCCGAAAATGCAGTGCTTTTGGGTATATCCACCAACTCCATGGTGATTTGAGGTTTGACTGAAATTTTTATCTCTAAAAAGATGTCCTCAATATACACTTATAGCATAGATGGGGAAAATGTAGTTTTTTGTGGAAGTAGATTCAATAATTTTGGGTTGCCAAAACTTTTGACTTAGAGTAGATATAAGCTTCTCCTTCGCACAAAATATTGTCCTTGAACATAGGCAAATTCCTGGAAAGGGACGAACGAAGACACCTCTCAGATTTTGATATATGGAAAATAACGTTTTGGGGTACTTTCTACTTTTTGAAAAAAATCATTAAAAATCATGTTTTTTAATTATAATTGCGATGTTTGTTAATCCCGATTCTGTTAAAGTCGGTATGAAAATGTAGATAATTTTATCCTCTTTTATATGACACCAAACTCATGGTGGTTTGAGGTCCCTTTGAAATACTGTTTACAAAATACTACTTTCCGTCAAAAATGCAGCTTTTTTTGACACCTCTCCAATTTAGGGGTGATCGCTACAACTTGAAAAAAATGCCTCCGAAATATTGAGTATTATGATAAAATCTTTCGAATAAGCAAGGTTTGGTTAGTTTGTGTGGTAGTTGCAGACAACCCCCCCCCCTTTTTTTTTTCTTCTGAATTTGGCCCTCCGCATTATTCGCGCCTAATGTGAATGTTCTACGAAGAAAGCCACGCTGCCGAGCCACGCTGCCAACTAGCCAGCGCCACGCACGCCGTACATGCGCTTCGATCTATAGACGTCATCGAACTCATTTGCATAATACGAGTTGTCTATTTCAAAAGCCTATTATTAATTTTGGTAATTTTAAGCTTTTAATAAAATTTAAAGAGCAATTGTGGGCATTTAAATAAATGTTTAGATTATCTAATATTTATTTTACATCCAAAATGATATCGTTAAGAGTACTCTTTTATTTATACCATATTATATATAGACATACCGCGACTAGACCACTTCGCTAGAGGAGATGAATTTTTGAGGGGCCATCTTGGACCAGACTATCCAGTTTTCTGGGCTGAAAGATGACCGATTATACATCCGCAACGCCTCAACAATCCACAACTCTGGACGGGAACGCAGCTTTTGCTGACGCCGTACTAAGGGCGAGAGCGGTAAGTAAAAATTAAGAGTTTTTTAGATCAAAATCATCATCGAAACCAAGTTACATGATCCAACATACGCGTGCACTTTGAATGAAACTGCGAGTCTGAGTAGCCTGTTGGGTGTACGTGGTGTGTGCATGTGGGGGAAACAAAGGAATGTGTGGGCATGTATAACGATGGGTGTCAGAAGTTCGTGGACATTAAATAAAATTGATTAGGAATGTGATGTTCGAGCCATTATTTGTCATATTATACAAACATTTATTTAAACGTATTTATACCAAATGAACAGCAAAATTATAGACTACAAATTGTGCGACTGGGAAGCAAATTGGTTAAAGAATTCCGGCGATGTCGCGATCTCAAAAGATTCAAAATTCTAATTTCTATGTCGATCGGCGTGCGCGTGCGCTAGCTACAACTGAAGAAAAAATAATTGAAGATTGAACCAATGATTCCTTAAAGCAAATCTTGAGCTCTAGTATGTATGGGAATCGTATTTTGAGAGAAAAATTGCTATGATTTATCCTGGATTGTTTATCCTGCATTAGATTGGTTGTTTGAACCAGTGAAATAAGAACAAAAGCACTGCCACTGGGCATCATATTCAATAAAAAAAAAAGCACAACTCCCATTTGCACCCGTCCTAGTGAACTGTGTTACATAAGCACATGGTGCGTGTCCGGATATACTTATCTTTTTCTTTCTATTTCTAGTCCATATGCTCATTACTCAGCCACTAGATTTAGATCTAGATCTAGAGTCTATACATTTTCTACCGAAATTGTTTGGTAGTTGGTACATGTCATTTATTTGTAATTTTGAACATGATTCAGTGTAAGTTTTGTTGGATTATTAGAGAATTTATTTTGTATATTAATTTACCCGATCTCAAGTTCATTTTAAAAATGCACGTGCATGTGAGTTTAGAAGTGATTTATCATATAAATCAGTCCATCAAATATAAGGTTATTACATAAATCGCAAGTCAAAATAGAGTAAAGGAGCCGGTTTTCGGCCACTTAAGACAAAATCCTATTTTTTGGACTCTTTACTTCCTACTTATTATCATTTCTTGTTTAAATCATGAAGCAAATATTATTATTATTTAAACAAAAAAAGAATCCTAGAAAAAAATCGCGAATTGCCATGACAATATTCATCATTTCACTGTTTTGGAGCCAGTTATCGGCATAGCGAACCAGTTTTCGGCCGCATGTACAAAGTCAATAGGAAGCGCGCCGTGCGTTTCCGCGCTGATGTATAGCACAAGCGGGCAGAGCAGGTATCCCACGCCGGAGCTCCCGGGTGCTCGCCTGGCCGAAGACAGGCACAGCGGTGATTTTGAGCTTGCGACCAACACAAAATCGGGCTCTAAATCTGAAAAATACTTTAAATAAAGCTCATTTTATGGTACCCATATTTCTTACATACACGCGTAAAAAGAAACTCAATTTTTCAGATTTGGGTAGCAGGACCGCCGATTACATCGCTTAAATGTGATATTTTAGGATATATTTTCCATTGCAAATGTGGTTCTTCAGTGACTCTGGCATGATATGGTATGTGTGGGATATGTGATATCAACCAAAAAAAATTTTTTTTTTTTACGAGGGCTCTTTTCAGATTTTTCCTTAAAAAAATAGCCCCCCTTAATTATTTTGCGGTGGCTATTTTGGAGCTCAGGGGGGCTTTTTTTTTTAAAGGTTGTATTTTTTTTAAACACAGTTTTACCTAATTAAATTCCAAGCAAAGGCAAATATAGATACAATTGTAGCGTATATACTTTGTCATGTAGAGTATTGCAGACATGCAGATACCCATGATTTATTCACTTTGTGTTAAACGTGTGGCTTTATGATTTACTTATACATGTAACTAAAACTTGTCAAAAGGAGTGTTTTGTTTAACTGTTCATTTTTCATATCCTAAGAAAATATCACTGACACGCAGGCTAGGAATTTTTTTTTTTTATGGGGGCTACTTTTCCCCATTGCCTAAAAAAAAACAAGGGGCTACTTTAAGAAAAGTGGGAGCTACTTTCTTAAAGCCATATTGTAAGCTGTAACAATAAGTTGTGTTTTTCCTTAGCCATCATACTACTAGCAACCAAATTGGTAGATAATGTTATTTTGTCTTTTTTTCTGTCCCTAATTTAATTGTTATCATGGACAATGCAATCCCATTAAAAAAAAGTTGACTAACTCCCTAATTTTTTTAAATTGTGTTATTTATAACATTTATAACCATTAAGTGTGAGTAAATATTGTTACTGTTGTCCAACTTACCGATGTATTTGTTATGCCGAAACATGCAAAATCATGGCCCCCCTTTTTTTTTTTTAGACTCTAATTCTAAAGGCCAAGCCAAAGCTAGTTTCATTTCGTAGACAGAAATTGATGCCATCACTCATGACAATGAGCCTGGCATCGATCGTATATAAATAATTTAATTTAATTAAAAAGTTGTAAGACAGATCCTGAGGAATAGGAACATCCTTTATATATATATTTACGGGTTTTTTATAACAAAATTCAATTTCTGTCTACGAAACTTGCTTTATACCGATTTTACAGGAAAAAATCCGGCATTGATTTTGCACGTTTCGTTATAACAAATATATCGGTATGTGGGACAACAGTAAAAATATACTCGCATTTAATGGTTTTAACTTATAAATAACACAATTTTAGACGGAATGACATTTTTTTAATGGGATTGCATTGTCCATGATAAAAATTAGGGCCAGAAAAAAGACAAAATAAACATATTACGTACCAATTTGGTCGCTAGCAGTTCAGCTCTCGTCACTCGCAAATACTTATTTGCTTCATACGAGGAGCGTGCGGGCGCGCGCTGGAGCTGAACTAGTACTTTTCTGTGTATTGTGAACATGTGCGAACTGCGTATGCATTCATGCTGTGCACGAAACTACTGTGTATTTCTATTGGGGCCGGTGGCCTGTTCGGCCGCCGGGAGCTTAGGCGCAGGCGGATACCGCTGTAGATCTAGCTACAGTAGGTACGACGGCCGATCCGCTGCAACTCCCAAAACTTTTAAAATGTTGATGGAAGTTTCTAGTTTTGGAGTTGGTAGTTGGAACGGAGATTTCACTCAGACACATCAATAAATTGATTTATTAATTCCTAGGAAATATCAATTTATGGCGGGGGCGATTTTTCAAGATATATCAATTTTTTTTCGCCCTCGTCTTGATTTTTACCGTGGCGATTTCAGAGGTTTAGGGGGCGAATCGCCCGTCGCCACCGTGTATTTTTTTCGTTGTGTGATATGCTATTATGCGATGTATTTTAAAGAGATTTTACCATGCATCCAATGGATCGGCCGAAAACTGGAGCTGGTTGTTTACCGGCTCCTTTACTCTAGTATCTTTTTACATACAATTTTGATGACATATTTTCTCAAAGCGAAGATTTCCAGACCCGTTCTGCTAAAACTTGTAAGGTTATATTATTTTTTTGTCAGAAGCATTTCCACAAAAGACTTGGATTTTCCTAATTTTCACATGGTCATTTTATGTTGCTCTTCCATTCGAGATATCGGATTTTCAAAATCTTTCAGATTTTTTGATCGCGTTATGATTGCTATCTCTAGAACCGATTGATGGATTCCCGCCAAACTCGTGACATGTATTTATCTTGCAGAGCCAATGAACTGAATAGATTTTAGGGTCATGAGGTCAAAGATCAAGGGTCGTACATGTTTATGAAAAATAGCTTGTAATCACGATATTCTGAGAACCTTGAATTTAAAAATTGCTTCTAAAAATGGCTCTATGGTGGAGGCATCATTTCATCTAGTTTACTGACAAATTACTATATTTAACATGTAATATTGATGTCTTTTATAAAAACTCAGATTGCTGCTAAGATTGGCGGTTCTACCACGTTAGGCCTAAATTCAGGTTCGAGTTCAGCAGAGTTAGGTGGTGGACTAGGAGCACTCAGTGGAGGAGACGCAGCTAGTGGAATCAAACGCCCTCTCGAAGACTCAAATTCAGACGCAGAGCCAGCTACAAAGAATTTAGCCATGCAGAATGATAATGATTTTAACAGTAAGTGGGAGATTGGGTGTAGGAAATCAAAACCATTTGAAATGATCTGCACATAACACAACGGTTCATTGTTTTCATGTAGACTTTCAGGAAAATAATTGATGTGGCCTACATTACATTTTTTATTTAAAGAACAAGGGAAATTGTTAATGTTTGTAAAAAATAAAGGAGAAACCATGTGGCTTTTAAAGATAATAATAATAATAATAATACATTACATTTATAATGCGCTTAATACAATGTTTCTAAGCGCAAGATCTCCCTCCCTCTCGATCTCGTCTTTCGCTTCTCTCCTGTCCTTCCCTTCCTGACTTTACACAATTACTTGATTCATTTTATTTTGTGAAGGTATCTATTTATGGTCTTGAAATTTTATTCCATACACTTCTGAAACAAAATAGAGTTCAGTCATCACGTGTCGTATTCGAAAACAAGAATAAGTTTATGAGAAAAGTGCAATGGATTAATTGCCTTTTTTAAATAAAAATTCCTTTGTTTTCTATTTACTTTTACAGCTTTTGGTGCTGCCCTATCAGGGATGCCAAGAGCAGCACCAGCTAACAGCATGGGGTAAGTTTTTATAGTTATTGTACTACAGGAATCTCATTTGCAGATATTAATTGCTGGATGTCGCAAGGCACTGCCATATTGTACAACTATATTTTCCAATTGTTAGTAAAATATAAAATCTTGGTGGGTTTTTAGTTTTACTATTTTAATATTCTACTATTTATTACGCCTCTGCCCATCAAAGATTTTGGAGTAACAAGGTTAAAGGTAATACAAAGTTTTGGGAAATTTTGAAAATTTGGTGGATATTATTTCTTTACAATTTTGATTCATTTTGATGCCTTTGTGGATGTATTATAAGCACTAGAAAAATTAGCCCCTAAAACACATCTGCTTTCGAGAAAAATTGAATATAAAAATTTACTGGTGCTCCCGGTAAATTTTGATAAATTTGAAATAGCACCTACGGCCGTACAGTGGTAGCTGCAACCATGACAATCTCAGAATATGTAGTTGTGATATATATATTTCCAGACGGGAATAGCTAATAGGTCGATTTAAGTCGAGAAACATTGTTTCATAGTTAATTAATATCTTGACCTTGAGAGGGGGCTATACAACATAAAAGGTTATTATTTACAATTTCATAACTTCAGATTAGATTTCAATCGCGACAACGACCACTGAATATTGTAGGATCGCATATGCTTCCAATATGTTCATTTGAACCAAATTCATGACCCCATACCAAAACTTTGTATTGCCTTTAATTAATGAAATTCCAGGTATTGGCTTCATTTTTGCAAAATATGTAGAACCATGAAGCTCAAACTTGGTGATAGTATGTATCATCATTGGAAGACAATCTGATTAGATTTTGTGTAAGCAGGTCAAAGGTCAATTTCTGAAATTACAGGCTTTATCCTTGTTTTTCGTGATATCTTGAGATCGATTAGAGGTATTCGCCTCAAACTTAGTGATAGTGTGACTATGTATCAACCATAGAAGACACCAGATTTAAGGTAAATAAGTCAAAGGTCACAGGTCAATTTCTGAAATTAAAAGGTTTTATGCATTGTTATCGCAATATCTAATAAACATGGTGACAGTATTACTTTAGGAAGATGATTTAATCTAATTTTGGGGCTACTAGGTGAAGATCATAGTCGCTAGTTGACATTTGATTATATGCCTTTTGTTTTCATTGTGATATGTCATGAATAATTTCATCATTTCCTGTTCAAAAATTAGGGCGGAGGCAGACCCAGTCGCATTTGTCTTGTTTATGTGTATTTGTATCTTTTTTTGTTTGTTTCTTTTTCCATGTTGTGGAGTGTTCAAGGAGAACCGAATTCATATGAGGGAGAAGACCAAAAGTAAATCAAATAAATTGTTTAGTTATTAAAGGTGGTGCGTCCCTTTTGCTGGCTGAAAAATTAAACTTGTGTAAATCCTCTGGTAAACAACAGACAATGCCAACTAAAAACTACTCTAAAAGATTAGAACTGGTAATTGACTATGTAGAATTATATCAACCATTGAGAATTTTTGAAATGCGCTCCTTAAATTATGCGTTTAAAAAAAATAGTCTGATTTTCAGACCCTTGTATAATCAGCTTAATTTTGACCTTTACAAGAAGCAGTTTATGGATGTGTACAAAAGGTCATATCTTTTACAGCTCTTTTTATGTATGCTATTACCAAAGAAAAAAAAATCAGTCAGTCGCTCAATAGTGTATGACATTGAATTTCACGAAAGTAAACAGGTTTACTTGCATAATTTGAATACTAGGACACTGCTAACGTTCAAATTTCACAGATAAAGCAGAAGTTAAATATTCATAATTCATGCAAAGATCTACAGAATTTGATGTTGGATACAAAAGGGATTCACTACCTTTAAGAATAGACTTGAGAATTCAGAGTTTCATTCTAATGTTTTCATTTTCAGAGATTCTTTTATGTTTTAATCTTGATAGCAAACTACTCTTGAAGAAAGCAGACTGGTGAAAGTTTGAATGACATTTGACAAAAAATGAGAAATTTATGATTTTTTTAGAAGTTGCATTTCTGTACATTTTAAAATCGGCTGAATTGGTAATGTCTCTGTGATGTAATGGCGATAGTTCCAACACACAAAATGACTTATATTTCAATTTTTCACAAATGTATGACTCGAGACGGTCTACTCCCTGTAGATGACCTATGATAATATGCTATCCCTAATATATTTTGAGTAGTGCCCAAAGGGAGAAGGAACTTGCAAGAAAAACATAAATTAATGATGTTTCTTTGTAAAAGATAAACAGGAGAGTTGTTTGAGTCAATGACACAATCCACAGACCAAATTGCCACTTATCTACATGTAGTAATCACATATTTCAAACATTCGTAACTCTCTTATAATTAGTCTTCTTTTTTTTTCTTCAAATTTTAATCATTATGCTCATCTTATTTTTCTGTTATACAAATTAACTAATTACTAGGGTTAGATTCCCTTTAAAGGGACTTGGTAACATTGTCGAGATGAGAGAATATGGTGCTTAGGTAGTGACTTCAATGCTAGATGTACAATTAAAGATAATCTGAAAGTTTAAGTGAAAACAGACTATTGTTAATGATAAAAATTTGGGGAAAACAGATCTGATCGATTTCTTAATTCTCCCAACTATATTATTATAATTTCACCTTTTAGGTGAATGTAAATCGTTGCAATGCAATGAACTGGCTCTTTATACCATTCTAGACATTTGATTGTTGAAAGATGTTTAAAAGTTTGTCTTATGTCTTATAATAAATTTTGTTGTGCAGTCGAGGGCAAAATATTGAATAATGAGGTCATGTTTTCTTCCAGTCCTTCAAATCTATCCATTCTCTTTCTGTTTCTTTCTCTTTCTCTTTCTCTCTCTTTCTCTTTCTCTTTCTCTTTCTCTCTCTCTCTTTCTCTTTCTTACTCTTTCTCTCTCTTTCTTTCTCTCTTTCTTTCTCTCTCTCTCTCTCTCTTTCTTTCTCTCTCTCTTTCTCTCTCTCTTTCTTTCTCTTTCTCTCTCTCTTTCTCTTTCTTACTCTTTCTCTCTCTCTTTCTTTCTCTCTCTCTCTCTTTCTTTCTCTCTCTCTCTCTTTCTCTTTCTTACTCTTTCTCTCTTTCTCTCTCTCCCTCTTTCTCTCTCATGCACATAGCTGCCAACTGTTGCCCCCCAAAAAATTGAAATTGAAACGAATTTCCCAACCTTGTTTCAAAATTATGAATACCCCTTGTATTACGCATTTGACCTATTTCGTAATCGATTTTTGAAATCTCTCGAAAACCCGCTACGTTTGACAAAAACACAGCAGAATCACCTAGAAACATGTACAAAATGAAAATCTGCAGCCCTGTACAACCGCCAATAAACAAGCCCAACTGGGCAGAAAATGTGCGACATCTGCAGCTCACTGATTCTGTGCTCCCGCTCCAAGTAGCTACAGCTACGAACCTTAAGTGGGCGCGCTTGCATTGAATAGCGTATGGAATACCGCACTCGGATGAGGGAGGGAGACCATTCACTTAACACACAACTAGCTGTATTTCAATACATGTACATGCGAACGGCAATTCAGTGCATGCATGCGCTAGAGTTGTTATTACTAAGGGTTGCCAAACAACACCCTGCTACATGAGCGAATTTGACTCCGCTTTTTTGAAGAGAGCAAAATCTGCAACATACAGAGCTCTAAATGAGTAGTGTGGGCGGTTACATGTAAGTTGGTCAACAAGTCAAATGTCAGGGAAGGCAGGTTAACCTGTGTTTTTCTCATTTCTCAATTACCCATTTTAAACTTGGTTGAATTTTATGGTCCCTAAAATAGGGCCAGATTGCACCAGAGAGCATATAGGACCCCAGAGCTTTCAGGGCCCTAAAGTGGGCACTGGACCCCTGCTAAAAGGACTTTGTGCTCATGGTGTGCGCTATTTGCACATGATATTCAGTTTTACTTTAATGTTTTTAATTGAAAATTCCCAATGTTGGCAGCTACTATATGCACGCACTTACATATATATTCTTACCATAAAACTTCCTTCATCAGAATTTCTTCACCTTTCTCAATCCTTTCACTTTATTCATTTTTTGTGTTTTTCAGCGGTCTCGGTTCAATAAACGATGAACTCTTAGTGCCAGATAAGGTGGTTGGTCTAAGTAAGTATTATTGATCTCTTCACTCACAAAAAAACTCTTTTTTTGTTTTTTGTTTTCAGTCGTGACGGTCATGGTACAGAAGAATTCTTTGTCCCAAATAAGATGGTTGGTCTCAGTGAGTATGCATCCAAGTTCTATATGAAATCACAATGCTGATGCTAGGCTCTTTAACTTGATGCATATTCCTTTGCGAAGTGCCTCAATATGAATTATTTTATTCACCTGTTGCGAATAAGTGTACATCCCAATAGTCAGAATTAGAGTTGCATACATTAGTTGGACAAACATGACTTGCCCTCCCCAATATGAAATATATGCATTTTACATCCTCTGCTGCTCTTGCAGAATAGAATTTTGCTTTGATTTACCATGGTGTTTTAAGAGGATAAAATCATAAAATAATTAATTATATCACACATTCATTGCTCTATTTTGTTTGAAGTAGGTCCATAAAGATTGAGCCATCTAGTGATTTAAATATGCTAGCCTTAAATTTCAAGGCTTTTGTGATTAAATTTATTTGAAAAATGGATATTTTTTTTCATAATGTTCAGTTTCTTTTGCTCAAAACTTATTTCATCATTTGTCACAAACATAAAATATAACAATTTTCTATGTATTGTATATTCCTTTAGTAATTGGTCGTCAAGGGCAACAGATCTCATCATTACAGTCAGAATCTGGATGTAATATTCAAATTGCCCCAGGTGAGTGCACTTTATTTTTCAATAGGATTGGGAGGTTTAAGATATGCATTGGTACATGTTCAAATTCCTTGTTGTAGAAGTGCAAAGAGTGGAAGAAATTTGATGTAGAGCTAATAAAGTAATTTACAGATAATTGATTAACAAAATAAATAATTGTACAGCCCAGATCATGCATAGAAGGGGTCGAGAGGAGGAATTTGTGGGAAAACCAGGTAAACCCAAAGAATATTGAGAGTGCTGTGCTACTCCACCCGGGCCTCGTTTCACAAAACTGTTGAAACAAGTTCATCAACATCCCATTGGAACATATGTTCAATGTGATACCTGCATGCAAACTTGTGTACTGATGACAGCTTTGTGAAACCAGTGCTCTTCACCAATTGCTCCGGGTTTTACTAAGTCAAAAGTTTAGGATTGGGGGTTGCCATCGAGTAGGCAGGGCACCCGGGACACATGGGCATCCAAATTCTAAGTCTGGACCCCACACATTTTGAAATTTACATAGAACTCATACATACAGGCTGAAAAAAAGTTAAATCTAGATCCCTTGCAAAAATATGAATCACTTCAAACTGTTATGGTCCTTTGGACCATAGGTACATATTGTGATATAGTGACTTGGCTTGGGGGGTGTATTTTCAATGATTTTTAGAATGTTATTTATGTACAAAAACATCGCAATAGGGGGGACCTTCCCGGTTTCGGTGATTTAGTATGACTGCCCCATTCCTGGCAACTTGTAAATGCTCATGGGAATCACGATAATGTTTTAAATTTTTTTTTTCATCCTTGGTTTTGTTTGATTTGTTCTTTTATGTAATTCTTTTGTATACACTTTTGAAGGAATAAGTCAGTTCATTATAAAACATGTTATACATTTCATTGTCAAACCAATTGTTTTATATGTAATCTTTCCTTTTTGTCGGGAAAAGTCCCCAAGAATGTTAAAGTCTCTGTGTATAAGGCGCACCTTTTAAAAAGTCGGGGGTGCGCCTTATACACAGGTACAGGATATTTTGAGTCCTCAAAATGCTACTTTTTAGTGGTTTTCGAAAATCTCTGTGTCTCAACATGAATCACATAATGCAAATAAAGAATAGGATCAACTATTTGAAGTCAAACTACGTTCCTAATTTGAAGGGAAGAGAATTTTTTTTTCTTTTTTTCTCAGTCATGATAAATTATGCCCCTTCTCAAAGCACTTTGCCAACCGAAGCTCTCCCGTGTCTGCAGCTCACTCACCTGTATCATGCAGCTTACTCACTCACGAAAACTAGGCTGTCAAAATTTCTGTTTGGACTCGGAGGAAAAAATTTCTGTCATCTTTAGTTTTAAAAACAACATTGTTACTAGGTCTAACTTAGTTCACAAGCACTTCAAATGTGCCTCGAATAAAATGAAATTATTTTCGAACACTGAAATGAGAGCCGATCTGAACTGGTTAACAAAATGCCAAATAAGCCCAAAAAGTCATTGTGTGGCTTTTTTAATTTTTGTTAACCAGATCAGATCGGCTCTTATTTTATTACAAGGCACAGTTGAAGTGCTTGTGAACTAAGTTAGACCTAGTAATAATGTTGTTTTAAAAAAATAAAGATGACAGAATTTTTTTTTTTGTCTTCAAAATAGGGGTGCGCCTTATAAACGAGTGCGCCTTTAAAGGTTATACGATTTACGGTAGGAAAAATCATACCCATATTTAAAAAGGTGATCCCCACATATTCTCTAATTATCGACCAATAACATTACTCCCCTGTTTTTCTAAGATACTGGAGATATTAATTTATAATAGGCTCTTTAATCATGTTAATAAAAATAATCTTCTGACTGATTCTCAATATGGTTTTAGAAAAAACTCATGTGGACATGCTCTAATTGACATTCATGATTACATACTCAATAAATTAGATTATAAATTAGATAATAAATTACTTGATTTGTCGAAAGCTTTAGATGTCATTAACCACGATATTCTCCTCACTAGATTAAAATATTTTGGTATACACGGTATTGCTTGGGAATGGTTCAGGTACTATTTAAGTGATCGTATTCAATTCACATCATACAACAGCTTTATTTCTGACAGAGAGAGGATCCAGTATGGAGTCCCACAGGGCTCCATGCTGGGTCCTCCTATTTTTAATTTACATAAATGACCTTAGTTCTGCTTCATCTTTTTTTCATTTCATCTTATTTGCTGACGACACAAACCTGATTGCATCTCATAATGATTTTGATAAACTAATGTCAGAAGTAAATAAAGAATTAGAAAAGGTTGTTGAATGGTTTAATGCTAATGAATTGATTATAAATTATGATAAAACAAGTGTACTTCATTTTCATAATAAAACTAATCCTTGCAATATTAATGATATACAAATATTTATAAACAATATCAACTTGAACGTGTGCCCTTCTATTAAATTTCTTGGTATTCTTTTGGATGATACTTTATCTTTGAAGGATCATCAATTGTATATAACTAACAAAATATCTGAAAACATTGGTGTTCTTTGTAAATTACTGTAATATCGCCTGGGCCGGCGTGGGGAACAACTTAACTAGAACCTCTCCATAAACTTCAAAAGAAAGCTTTAAGAATATGTACAAACTCCCATTATCAAGCTCATTCACGTCCCCTGTTTTTTCGCCTAAGGACACTCAATATTTATGATATACATCAAATTCAAAGTGCTATTATGATGTATAATGTTTATAATCAGGCGCGGATCTACGGGGGGGGGGGGTTTAGGGGGTTTAAACCCCCCCTTGGGCGGCCAAAAAAAAAAAAAAAGAAAGAAAAAAGAACGCATGCTGGAGAGAAACCCTTTCAAGTGCAAATATTGTGAGAAGATATTCAACTCATCTGGTAACTTAACCAAACACATGATAACTCTGTGTATTAAACTGTTACTTGATTTAAAAAGACGTTATCATGCACTGCTTTTTATGGTCTCCATTGTGTTAATAGATGCCAGGAAAACATCACTTACGGGGTTCAAATAAACACCCAAAAAAAAATCGGCTCGTGGACGATGCTCCGCATCGTCATTATTTTGGTCAAACCCCCCCCCCCCCCCTTAGCAAAAAGCTAGATCCGCCCCTGATAATGATTATGTACCTAAAAGAGTTTGTCAAATGTTTATCCTTAATAAATCTGTTCATTCATATAATACTCGTTCCTGTATCAAATATCATTATCCAAAGGTCTCTAGTTAAAGGGACTATGTCCCATTTGCAGGCCAAAAAAATGAAAAAGTTAAATTCCAACTGCATTTGAAAGATAATACTAATTTAGAACTCCCCTTAAAAAGGTGGGGCTCGAAAATGTCTTCAAGTGGGAAAATAACGACTATTAGTTGTCAAATCGACTTTAGGGCTATAGAGCCCAACAGTAATAGTCTTGATTTTCAGACAATTGTACCGAATGGTCATACGTTTTATGCTGCGCAAAGATTCAATCAGTTTAATCTTGGCCATTACAAGAAGTGGGTTATTGATGTAGACAAATGCTCATGTACCCTTTACAACTCTTTTCATGTATATTACCAAAGAAGAAAAAAAGCCAGTCAGTCACTCAATAGTGTCTGACAGTGAAGTCTAGCGAGTAAACAGGTTTCCTTGCATAATTTGAATATGAGGACACTGCTAACGTTTAAATTTCACAGATAGGACATACATGACATATTCATAATTCCTGCAAAGTTCTACAGCATTTGAGGTTGGCTGCAAAAGGGACATAGTACCTTTAATGCTTTACTCTTTTAGACATAATGGTCCCCGTATTTGGAATGATTTAACTGATCAGCTAACATTATACACAACTATGTCATCCTTCAAAGTTCTATTGAAGAGACAGTTGGTCTCTTCTTATTTCCCTTAACTCTTTCTTTTAACTTGTTCTACCTTGCAATGTACCATGCATGTGTGTGTGTGTTCATCGGTGTGTATCTATCTTATTTATATATTGTTGTAGTAACGTGTACAACCATGTAATCTCGTTATTTATTATTTATGTCAGGGGACTATTATACTTGCAAGTTTTTTCAAACTTCCTTTTTAGTCTCCAATTTCTTAATTCCAGAATTGTAAGATTATGATTGTTTTATGTTACTTTTGTATATATGTCATGTTTTACGATTGAAATAAATGAACTGAACTGTTTTACCGAATAAATAATAATGATAATAATAATTGTACTTTTTTTTTTCAGAGAATGGAATTTCTGGTGATAGACAAGTCACACTCACTGGAACCCCTGAGGCTGTTATGTAAGTTTCTTTTCATTCTTGGACCAATGTTCTTGCCATCAACAATATTGTTATGGTGTGTGCATGAGGCAGAGATGCCAACTAGTACGGATTTCCCGTAATTGGTACGGAAATTAACGACCATTACAGCAGTACGGAATGTTGTCTAAAAATTACGTTTTTTTTTTTTTTTTTTTTTTTTTGCGCATAGGGATCTAGATGGAAAATTATCAAGTATTCTCTTAATAGAAGCCAATTTTTCATTGAAAACTTATGTGTTGTAATGAACTGAAAATCAATATTTAGCAACTTTGTGGGAGTAAAATCACAACAAATTTCAGATAATCATGCGCGCATGCGTCCGCTTGCCATTCTTTTAAGATTCATGGCGCCGCATAGGAAATTACTGATTTTGAGCCTTATGGTTACTGATTTGTGCTCTGAAAGGTTGGCATCCCTGATGAGGTGTCTATAGTCACTCTTCCTCCATAATGACCAGTATATGTGATTTACTCATATTGAGGAAGTGGATGATTACACTTTTTAAGGCCTATTCAAGTATTCATATAATGCCATGTTAAACCGTAGCAATATTTTTTGATTAACGTGTTAATGATGAGCAAGTTGGGGTGAGAAATATAGTTTAGTGTGCATCAAAGGTCCAACTTTTCTGTATCTTATTAAAACACATTGCACTTTTGTCATTTTGTCCCTATTTTCACGAAGTGACGGTAGTGAATGAAAATCGCATACATCGCGTGCGGATTTTCCTCACTACCGTCACTTCGTGAAAAGAGGAACGATTTAATCTTACCCAGCAGCTTACTGCAGCATGTTCAAGATATCGAGTTTCAAGTGTATCTGTCAACACATAAAATTTTACTCTTTGATCGTGAACGTACATACAGTCAAACCTGTCTACAGCGACCGCCCAAGGGAAACAAACAGTGGCCTTTGTAGAGAGATTCCTTTAGTACATGTTTCAAGGAAAACAAAAAAATAGGGTCTGAATAGACAAGTGGTCTTCTTCTTCCTTTTGAGTACAGACCTCTTTACAAAGTATTATCGTACTATTCTGGGGGTGTGTGCAGGTGTACCACTACACCGGGGTTTCCCCCTACTCTTATACGAATGGTGCAGTGGTTTCTTAACGTGCAAAGGTAGTGACTCTTCTCTACACGGGACCTCCATTTAACGTCCTATCCGAGGGACAGGTGGTCACTAAAGCAGTTTTGACTGTTCATGTAGTTGCCCTTTGAATGACACATTGATGTTTGTACTTGACAGGCACGCCAAGTCGCTTATCCTTGACATTGTGAATAAGGCCAGTCAGAATGAAGCTGAGGGGAATATGACCATTGACATGTTGATCCCTGCCACCAAGGTTGGCTTGGTCATTGGAAAAGGAGGAGAAACAATCAAACAGCTTCAGGAGCAAGCCGGAGTGAGGATGGTAATGATCCAGGAAGGTCCAGTAGCCACAGGCATGGACAAGCCCCTCAGGATTACCGGTGATTCTCAGAAGATTGAGGTAGGTTCTACCACAAAGCTCCTTCATATTAAAGACCACAGTTTTGAAGTTTAATAATCGGTCACATCAACAAAACCGACACCAACCCCTGCTACGGAAATGTTTTTATTAAAAGCTTATTAATATGAGTCTTTCATAAAAATTGTTATCAATAACAAAATATGATAATTGTTATACGCTACTTCAATCCTTACATTTGATTGGCTCTCATCGGAATTGTCATAGATCTTTGGCAGTTGTTGATAAATAGTTTAATGAAACGGGCCATTATTCTTGCAAACTGGACACCGAAAGCCATTCAAGAACATGAGAGGAGAAATTAATCATACACATCCTGCATGAGTCCCCCCCCCCCCCCACATGAATAGCAATTAGGATACTTCACAAGTTACACCCTCTAATGTTGCATGACAATGCAGCTCTGAGCCCCGCTTTCACAAAATTGTTATGAATATCACCTACTTATATTTGATTTTGTTGAGAGCAATTTTTTCTTAGAATGGTAATATTTATTGAGAAGAAGCCGTATGAAACCGACCCTGAATGTATTTCTGCTGTTCTGTTGTATTATGTATAGGAAGCCAAGAGGCTGGTCAGCGAGGTGATGGAGAATGCCAAGAACAACGATAGAAGTAGCGGTGTAAGTACCAACAGTTAACCATATTGTATGTTGGTCCCGTTTTTTAAATTTTTCCACAACTTAGGGAAAAATCTGATAAGATCATTAACCCTTACTGTACTGGGCTATTTTGAGCACCCTCTGACTGGGGGGGGGGGGGGGGGGGGGGGCCTGGGAGGCCCCCCCCCCCCCCTATGATCTCGGCCGTCGATTGTCCGATGAACACGAAAATTTGCATGTTTGTAGATATTTACGTAAGGAACAAGATGGTATAATTAGTTTTTTCCAAATATGCAAATTTTTGTTGTTAGCCTAATTAATTATGCAAAACGCGCTAATTTTATGCATTTTACAGAAAATGTGTCAAACTCCAATTTTTGAATGTTGAAACTCATTATTCATATGAAACTTCTTTTCTAACACAAAAAAGTTGTTTTAATGTAATTAATAATGATAATTTATGCAAATTTTGATGCGATTTGTAATTTTTTTTTTTTTTTTGGATGACATGCGCATACTAATTGTTATGTAACGCCTTACAGGTATATTCGATTTCGACGAAAATGGTATCAAAATGTGCGTAAGACTTGAGGGAAAAAAGTCATGAAACGACAATTCAAAATTCCAAGCGGTTGCGGCGCAATCTCCGAAAATGTCGAGGGGGGGGGCCTCCCAGGCCCCCCCCCCCCCCCCAGTACAGTAAGGGTTAAGTCATTAGCACCTAAAAGTTACGCCAAACTGTATAACGAGAAATTTTTCTCATGCATAACAAAGTTTGAGGAAAGTTGAGAGTAGAGCTAAGTCCACAGAATAATTCATTACACAACCGACTCAACAGTGAATTCAATTCAATTTATTCATCTAATTAAAAAAAAAAAAAAAAAAATACATATATGAGCAACAAAAGCAGTAATAGTCGGAACACATAGACGTTACACCTTGAAAATAAAATTAAAATTACTCGTAGCATGAGCATTAAGAAAGAGTAAAAGAGTAGAATCATTCCTCTAAAATAGGAACTGTTGGCAGCTATTTATTAGTAACTGATGATGTTGGAGTTGTATGTCTTTCAATAGTAGAGTTATGCTAGATTGTTATTCGTATTCCCTGTTGTCATCATTTGAAAAAGTTTTGTCATTTGTTCATTTGCAGGATAACTTCTACTCTCGTGGTGGCCCCCAAAAGGTTTGTATTTTATCCTTATTTGGTTTCCTTAATTCACTTTTTTTTCCCTCCCAAATTTCATCTTTTACTTGAATTTTTCCTATGTACAATGGACTCCTCAGGGAGTCAAACTTGTCTATTTGAGAGGGACCCGTAGATGATTCTTTTAAAATAACCTTTATTTATTCCATCAGTAGAGATATTGAAAGAAAGGAAGGGAAATATGGAAGTTTTAATATTTCCGTCAGTTGAATGTCTTCCTTTTTTTTCAATTTTTTCATATTTTTTACAGTAGATAAATGCGCTTAATAAGCCTTTATGATTATTATTGACACTAATCATTGCCTTTTCTCTTTCTGAAATTGTGACATACGCTGTAATTGAAAACATTGGTAATGCATTAACGAATGATTTACAAGTGCTTTATTGTATCTGGTAAAGGCCCAAGCTCAAATAGGTACAGGAGAAATTGTCCATTTTCGTAACATAACCAAATCTAACGCATACGTCTTTGTGAATGCAAACTGCATACAGTAGTTGTTGCCAGGTAGGCTTTCCTTACCTATCAACACATAATATATGCATTTTGCATTCTGACTATTGAAATAAAAAAATTCATTACATGTGAAAAAAATATATGTATTAAGGCACTAATGTATGCATTTAATTTGTTATATTACGAGGAATGGTCCATGGGGGTAAAAAATAGGAAATTTTTCAGCAAAACGTGTATTTCTGTGTTACAGGACGTGATTGTTCCAAAGCATGCAGTGGGCATGGTGATCGGTCGTGGAGGAGACATGATCAAGAGGATCCAAGAACAGACCAAGGCTCGCGTCCAGTTCAAACCAGGTGAGTTCCCTACTTGCATGTAGGAATGAGCAGTGTCTGGCTGGGTACGACGGTGTGTTCAAGGTTGGCTAGAAGCGCTTGAGGATTCCCAAAGGCACATCTTGTGCTGCCCAACAGCTGTTCATTCAAATCCAGTGCCTTGTTATGCACTTGTCATTTGTAAGACGCACCTCTTGACCCCCGGGAATGGTGCGTCATTGTACCGATGTGAGTCGTACATTTTGATACCATGACGCACCTTCCGTCACAGAAAGTGACACACCATTACATTCCATCGACGCACCTTTGAGTCAAACATATGACACACCATTTCAAAAACATGACGGTCCTATGACACACCTTCAGACAAGCTTGGAGAAAGTGAGGGTCCCATTGACACACCAAATGACGCAACGTGGTAAAGTGACTTACTATGACGCACATATGGGTCAGTATTGTGACGGACATTTTGCGGCCATGACGGTACTGTGCGTCGCGATTTTGGGGAACATGACGCACCATCCCCGGGGGTCAAAAGGTGCGTCTTACAAATGACACCTGCATTAGTGCTGTACGATGATTTTGGTTGCGAATACCTTTGAAGAGGGGATGTAGATGACTCATACAATTCTGCATTTATATGTTCCACATTTAGATTGAACAATATTGATCATTTCACCTCATACACTATGGTTCAGATTTTCCATGTTGATTTGGACTTGGAATTATAAAATTACTGCTCAGAATACATTTAAATATAATTGCAAGCTATCTGTCGTTTTCATTATACAAACCTGATCTTTTGGTATTTGATGGCAACGAGAGTATCTCACTGTTTATGTTGAATTACTTACAAGCAAGCCTAAAGATATTTGTTATGCCTTTGCCACCGAAGGTGGTGCCGGAGGCATCATGTTTTCGGGTTGTCCGTCCGTCGGTCCGTACGTCCGTCCGTCCGTCCGTCCCGTTTGACCGTTATCACAATATCTCAAGAACCATTTAAGATTTAAACTTAAGACTCAGGAATAGTATTTATCACCATAGGAAGAAGATCTGATTAGATTTGGGAGTACGTAGGTCAAAGGTCACAGGTCACAGAGGTCAACTTATGAAATTCCTTGTATTGTTAGCGCGATATCTCAAGAACCATTTGAGATTTAAACTTCAAACTTAAGGATAGTATGTATCACCATAGGAAGACGATCTGATTAGATTTTGGAGCACGTATGTCAAGGGTCACAGAGGTCAACTTATGAAATTCCATACATTGAGATTGTTATCATGATATCTCAAGAACCACTGGAGATTTAAACTTCAAACTTAGTGATAGTGTGTATCACTATAGGAAAACAATCTGATTAGATTTTGGAGCACGTAGGTCAAGGGTCACAGAGGTCAACTTATGAAATTCCATACATTGAGATTGTTATCATGATATCTCAAGAACCACTGGAGATTTAAACTTCAAACTTAATGATAGTGTGTATCACCATAGGAAGACAATCTGATTAGATTTTGGAGCACGTAGGTCAAAGGTCAAGGGTCACAGAGGTCAACTTATGAAATTCCATACATTGAGATCGTTATCGCGATATCTCAAGAACCACTGGAGAATTTTCACTTACTTGAATTTGAAAAATTTCTTCCGTTTCGGTTTGTAAAATTGCTCTATGACGGAGGCATCATTTTCGACTGCGCGCAGTCGAATTCCATCTAGTTTTAGTCTGCTTTTTAAAGAATTGTCATTATAAAGAAGAAAATTTGGGGCCTTGTGGAGATCTACAGTTTCTGTTCTGTGGGCTCTGGACTAAATCTTCCTGAGTCCCTATGCATTCATGTTTTGCTTACAAGATGTGGACCAATCAGTTCCAAAGTTTTATATTTTGTCTTTGTTTCACTCCCAACTGAAGGTGATCGTGATGCACCAGAGCGTATTGCTCTGATCACTGGCTCAGCGGAGAGTGTCAGCATGGCCGAGTCTATGGTCAACGACCTGGTGGCCAATGCAAGGGTAAGGTTCCCCCTTTTCTCTTTCCCCTATTTTGTAGTTAAATTTATTACTAATTATTCCTAAGTATCATCTGATGTGTTCACACTTGTACAAGCATTCCTTTTTCGTGAACCCCTCTGTTTCCAACATGTATTTTTTACATTTGTTTAAATGCTTATAATTGATTTGTAATGTTTGTTGGAAACCTGAATAAATAGAAATTGAAAAATGAATTGAAGGTGTTCTACACTTGTTATTGAATTCTTGAATAGTATATTTCCAACTTAAAAAAAAAAAGCTGAATCATCTGTTCAGAGATAGTATTTCAGTGGCGGGTCGTTTTGGACTTTTAGGAAATGAATACAAGTTTTGCAGATTTCTACATAAGTCACATGATTGGAGGAAACCTATTCTTGCTTTATGCCTCTCTCATACACTTTGGTGGGGAATCATGTAGATTAATAGGCAATAATATAATAAATCTCGCAGAATAAGTAAGTTATTTCTTGGGGTGAGATTCCCTTTAATTCCTGCTTTTGATTGTATTGTGCAATTGTGTGCATCATGCTAGAGCCCTGCACCTAATTGTTCTTTGTGGGTGCAGGGTGTATTCTTGATGCCATAGCAAAGTTCCTCGATTCTTTCAAAGGCCTCATCCTGAATATTGTGGATGAGGCCTTCAGAGTTGTGGCAACAGATATAGTCATTTTCAAGGGTTTATTAAACAATTTCATATCTTTTCCAATCACTTCAAGAAAGTTCTTTTCACACCGCAGTCACTTGACTCAACATTTTTCTTTAATTGTTAATGTTTCTTTGATCGTTAAAAATGGTTTTCATTGCAGGACATCGGTATGGATGGAGGTGATATGGACGGTCAAGGTCCATGGATGGGCAGTGGGCGTGGTAGAGGGCGTGGCAGGGGAGGCGGTGGACCAAGCTTTGGCAGCAGAGGAGGTGGAAACCGAGGAGGAGACTTTGGTGGCATGGGAGGAGGTGGTGGCGGCGGAGGAGGAGGTGGCGGAGGGATTAGAGGAGAACCTTTAGACCACCGTGTACCCGCTGGCAAGTGTGGCTTGGTCATCGGCAGAGGTATAGTGTTTTGATTGTTTTCTTTGTTTTGTTAAGGTTGCACTGATCGCTCATGTATATTTATATTTAATGATGATAGAAGGTTAGGGTTCATTTCTGCAACCTATGTTGTATGTTGGTAAAAACTTAAATTTGTCCATTAACTTTACATGTAGTTGTAAATATATATTTCATGTAAACCAACACCTCACTTTATATGTTGGTAGAACTTGATTGCAATTCAGTCAGATTTTCTCTATTTTTTGTGCCAACATGTCCATTGCAGAAAACTCACCAAATTTGATGTTTTGTTTCCTTTTTTGCCTATTTGCTTGACATTATCACACATTCTTTGAATGTAACTATCCTATGAACACAATCTATGGGATTCTGAAAAAAAATGTCACACACACACACATTACAACACAAAAATCTTGGCTGTGATGACATCGGACTTTGCTGGGACTGACTTAAACTCTGATGGGTGACTCTCTGATGGGCTGATACAGGTGGTGAGAACATCAGGGCCATCATGCAGCAGTCCAGAGCACATGTAGAGATCAGCCACGGTCAACATCCTCCAGGACAGAAGATCTTCCTCATCTCCGGTGACCCAGAGCAGATCGACTACGCCAGGAGCCTCATCGACGAGAAGGTCAACGGGGTAAGTTGAGCTAGAGGGTTGAGGTTTCCTTGCATAATTTGAATATTAGGACACTGCTAACGTTTAAATTTCACAGATAGGACATACATGACCTATTCATAATTCCTGCAAAGTTCTACAGAATTTGATGTTGGCTGCAAAAGGGACATAGTATCTTTAAAAGGAGTCTCTTAACTTTTCATTATAAAAAGTATTTTAAAAGAGCTCTCATTAATAAATGTGTATTTTTGCAGTAGTTTTTAAAGCTGGAAAATGTATGTTTTAGAAGAAAATTTCAGCCTGTGTATGAAAATGCCGTCCATATCGAGCCCCTACACCTTTATTAGCTGATAATGGAAAGAAGTCTGGAAAACATTTCAACACCTCATACATGTCCATTATTCAAGTTTATTTGTTTGACATAAATAAGCTCATGTGTTGAATGATAAAGATAAATTTGATTCATGTGTTGAGCTTTTGTTTTGTAACAGCAGGTAGTTTGTAGTTTTGTTGGCAAAATTCTTTTCAGAGGTTCTGTAAATGGCCATACGTGTTGCAGGCCTTAAATTTCAATATTTTTAGGGCAAGGCCACTTTTCTGTAGGGCACATTCCTATATTACCGCACAAATAGGAAGAATTGAAAAGGGCACAAAAAATCTCCAAGGCCAATGAGAGGGGCATTGAGGCCAATCAAAGGGGCTTCCAAGGCCATGGCCTTGGATTAAATTAAGCCCTGGTGTTGGATTATTTAAATGTTATTCATTCCTGTGGAAGCCGAACTTTCATGGTATAACACTGTGTTTTAACTTGTGTCTTTTCATGGTTTGTTCTGACAGTCACCAGGTGGAGGACCTGGAGGTCCGGGTGGACCAGGAGGACCAGGGGGGCCACCTGGCCCCGGTGGTGGAGGACCAGGCGGTCCTCAGGGACACAGGGGTGGATTTAATGGTCCACCAGGGTGAGTCTATGTCACCTATACTTTTTTAAAACGTATTCCTTCCCAGCCAGAAGCAGAATAAGGCCTTGCTCACTTGATCCAGGATAGACCTTGTATGCGAGCGAAAACACGGGAGTGGAGGGAGGGGGCTAACAAAAAATTGGTGTGATTATTGATGGAAAGTTAGTGTGTGTGTGTCTTCTGCAGAGCGCCAGGGTAGTAATCTTCAGAATGGTGTACAATTTTATGGCCACCTTGCATTCAACAAAGGATAGGAATAAAGATTTTACTGTGGAAGGTTGAAGGAAACAATATTTTATATATATACATTAGCCTATTATATTTTGTAACATTGAATGATTTCCCAGTAAATAATTGGCCAAAGGAAAACTTTTTATTGTAAAAAACAACACAACAAAAATTTGCTTGAACTGACATGTTCTGCACTAAGTATATTGTGTTGTATTTTTACACTCTGACTGTTGTTTTCTATTTGAAATAGCAGTGGTCCTCAGCAAGCCCCAGTCCAACAAGGGTACAACAACCAACAGCAATGGAATGCATACAGCCAGTGGCAGCAACCTCAGGTAAGCATAGCTGTCGGTTGATCACTTCACCTATCTGTTCTCTGGCTCCGGACTTCACAGCATGTAGTATTCACCGTTTGGTGGAGTTTCATTTAAAGTCCCACTGTACTACTTATAGCTGCTTGTGCCCTCTATATGGCAAACAGTGCTTAATCGGTGCCTATTGGTCCCCCATGATCCTCTTTTTCTTATGTTAATTGAGAGTTGATGTGATGAGATAACCACCTGTCAGTGACCTTGCAGGGAGGTCTAATCCCCCTGGCCAAACTAGTACAGACTGGCGTTAAAACGGGTCAATTCAGATGTTGCAGCTATTAAACTTAGCAGTACACACCAATACTTACATGCTACATGGTCAACTTTTCCTGATCCATTCCACACCTTTTCTTTCACAATGCAATCGGATGACCAAAACTCACCTTTATCTTTAAAATTGACCATTGAAGTGCATCATCATGAACCCTGCTTTGAATTTGCCTGTGATGCCAGGGTATATGGATAGATGCTAGAGCAATGACAGGATTCGCTAACACTACTTTGATTGCTATGGGTAGAGTTTGATAGTAGACCTGTTGACATCCCCTCCCCCCCCCCCATTGCTGACCTAGGATAAAGAGATACAGCTAGAGATTGAAATGCTCATGTGATAAGATAACCACCTGTCAGTGACCTTGCAGGGAGGCCTAATCCCCCTGGCCAAACTAGTACAGACTGGCTTTAAAACAGGTCAATTCAGATGTTGCAGCTATTAAACTTGTAATTTCACTCGTACGTTGTCGTTCGCTACTATAACATACTTATTTTTATTTTTATTTTGACTACGCAGCAACCACAGCAGCAGCCACCGCAACAACAGCCCCATCAACCAGCCCCCGACGCTTCAGCCTACGGAGACTCCAACCCTTACGCTGCTTACTACCAACAATACTACCAACAGCAGCAGCAGCAGAACCCTACCAGCCAGACGGCCAGCACGGTTCAGACCACACCCAGCACCTCTGCTCCACAGTCCACGGACGCTCAGCAAGGCCAAGGTAAGATGCGTCAGTTACTACCCTTTCACCATGTCTGTCTGATGCAGTCAGTCTGGTGAGGGCCTTCATCTAGAGTGTGCTTTCTGTGATGTATAATGATTTGTGCACTTTGCTGTGCTTGAAGCGGTGATGGCAACATGTTTGTGTACTTCATTGAGAAGATTAGGAATGCAAATTATTCTGTTTTTCTCCCTTTTTTTACTGGCCGGATTCTAAGATCATAACTATTCTTGTATGCTGGTCTTGGGTGTTAGGAGGATCGTTTTTGCAAATGCACTTTGTGGATTTAGATACATTTGCATGTTCAGATCTTCCTTCACACAAACAAACCAAATGTTCTTAATGCAGAATTTTTCAACTTCAAATAAACAGGGGGAACTTGAAATTTAAATTGACCTTTGAAGTGCATCATCCTGAACCCTGCTTTGAATTTGCCTGTGATGCCAGGGTGCATGGATAGATGCTAGAGCAATGACAGGATTCGCTAACACTACTTCGATTTCAATGGGTAGAGTTTGATAGTAGACCTGTCGACAGTTCCCCCTAAACAAATTTGTTTTTTGCATTGCTGACCTAGGATAAAGGGATACAGCTAGAGATCAAAATGCTCGTATATGATTCAACAATTTTTATTTTTTCACTTCATGGAGAGTTTTTTAACCCTTACTGTACTGGGCTATTTTGAGCACCCACTGACTGGGGGGTCCTGGGAGGCCCCCCCCCCCCCCCCATATGATCTCGGCCGTCGATTGTCCGATGAAAACGAAAATTTGCATGTTTGTAGATATTTACGTAAGGAACAAGATGGTATAATTAGTTTTTTCCGAATATGCAAATTTTTGTTGTTAGCCTAATTAATTATGCAAAATGCGCTAATTTTATGCATTTTACAGAAAACGTGTCAAACTCCACTTTTTGAATGTTGAAACTCATTATTCGTATGAAACTTCTTTTCTAACACAAAAAAAGTTGTTTTAATGTAATTAATAATGATAATTTATGCAAATTTTGATGCGATTTTTATTTATTTTTTATTTTTTTGATGACATGCGCATACTAATTGTTATGTAACGCCTTATAGGTATATCCGATTTCGACGAAAATGGTATCAAAATGTGCGTAAGACTTGAGGGAAAAAAGTCATGAAACGCCAGTTCAAAATTCCAAGCGGTTGCGGCGCAATCTCCAAAAATGTCAAGGGGGGGCCTCCCAGGCCCCCCCCCCCCAGTACAGTAAGGGTTAAATAATCTGGAGTTCTGGGCCCTGTCTTTTAAAGAAGTGATTGATCCGAATCAATCAAAGTTTGCAGTCCCCTAAGTACATAATCAGACCTGCCAACCAGTACGATTTAGTCGTATTTAGTACGATTTTTAGAAGCAAATACGACAGTACGATTTTACTTAATAAAATACGATTTTCAAAAAAAAAAAAAATGTCGATTCTGTCCTGTCAAGTATCCTACAAGCATCTCACATCCCCAATTTGGGGATGTTCATTGGTTCATCGAACACACCAGTCATGACGAAATCATGCATATTCAACCAATGATCAATAAAACAAATTCTTCCTGTAGGTAGAAACTGTAAGAGGCATTGATCTGCGTAACAATCCGTGTTTATTTTCAAGAATACAACTTTTGTCAGTAAAATACAACTTTTGGGACTAAAGAATACAGTTTTTGAACTCCAGAGGTTGGCAGGTCTGCATAATTATTAATCGCAACTGGTTATAGAATTGTAGTTCTGGAATAAGTCACTGAAAGCAATTATGAATCATTTATCACATTTAGGGCTGGGATGTTTAGATCAGTAAACTATTGACAAACTTGCTCTAAATTCACATGTTACATTTATAAAGCTAGGAGACCCTGTGTTTTGCATGTTACAGGACGTTTAGTTTGACTCTCATTTTTTTATTGTTCCTCCCCCTCACTTACTCAAACATTTTCTAAGAAACATGTTCGGCAGATGTTATTTATATGTATTGTGAAATTTTGGCTTGAGTTTCATATGAGAAATTGAGAATTTATTTTATGTTATTGTCAGGACTTGAGATTTTACTATAGTTAAAATGTTGTTGGTGAAAGGAAAAGAGGACTGACAGATGGGAAGGCATAGGCTCTCATCGACTTTGATGGCTGTGGTGATGAGCTTCATGCTTCTGTATGCTGTAATCATTGCAGAATAATCATTAAAAATGCATCCTTTTGCCTGCTAATATCATCAAATTCAGCTTTTAAGATCTTGCCTATAACAGAGTGGATTGGCTTTCAAGCAGCCTTCCCACATGACTGATCTGGACAGAAGTAGGCAACCACAGGAACAAACAATCCTATTCATTACATCTACAACAACCAAACTTGGTGTTGGGGTTCAACGTTTAAAAACAATGCCAGACAAGCTAAATAAATAGATACTAAACATTAAATCTACCGGAGTGATTTAGTAGAAAGCGCTGCTCTCCAGCAAAGCAATTTAAGTTCAGTCTTCAGTTACTCAACTTACTATTTCTTTCATTTCCCCAATTTGTTTTTGTTACGTGAAATGTAGCCAATAATGGTGCCGGTAATCCAGACATGCTTCGCCAGTGGGCCGAGTACTACAAAAACCAAGGTACAAGCATTGAAATCCAATTATTAAGTAGATAAGATACATAGCCCCAGCTTCGGACATCTCGCAACCACTTGGAACTTTGCTGGGATTAGCACCTCAGAAAGAAAGGGTTTGAATTGAAAAAAATTAAAACTAATACATGATGGATATATGTTTAACTTGGTGGATATGGTTCGATTGATTGAAAACGCAACTTTTTCCATTACCTCAACAACATTTAGTAAAGCAAGGTAGTTCTAGGGCTGCAACTCGACAGTTGCTCCGACCAAGCCACGAAGTGTAGAACATTATTATATCCTAACAAAAACCTGTACCGGTGGGGAAAAAGAATCTCTGATAACTGTAACCTTTGTAATTGTACTGGAACTCTGCATCATGTTCTTAATAATTGTGAAAGAATGCTCGGCCGATATACCTGGCGCCATAACAACATACTACGCATCATGCTCAAACACATTAAAAACACTTAAACAATTCCACCAAAGTATATGCAGACATAGAAGAAGAATGCATCAATGGGGGCACCAAACAATACATACCCAACACAAACCAGACATCTGCCACATTGACAGCAAAAATAAGAACATTATCATCATCAAACTCACAGTCCCCTTCGAAAAAAACATTGACACGGCACATCAACGAAAACAAGACAAATATGCAAGCCTCGCACATGACATAACATCAACAGGGTGCAAGAGCAAACTAATCTGTATTGAAATCGGTTCACGTGGACTCATAACCCCACAAAATAAATACTGCCTAAAGGAAATCCTCAAAATCAGCAACTCAACTAGGTACCCCAAATCCAGGGACAAAATATTGAAGGCCGTTCTGTTTAGTTCTTATGTAATAATCCAAGGAAGACGTGAGCGAGCATGGCAATTTTGATCAATACCTTTAATTTATCAATCTATATACATTATTTTTTCATCATTTCCTGTTTATCAACGAACTTGTAACCATTCTGTATCAAACTGACAATATTTACTGTAATAACTCATTTATACATTATTCATGTATGGGGATCTTTCCTTCCTCATCATAATGTTACAATTTTACAATCTCCTTTTCACCTCTTCCCTTTCTCTCTATCCAGGTCAGGTGCTCCTTGCTATCACATATATTAACCTGCCGCCTAACCCACTGGGTTGACGGGCCTTGTTTTTGTGTGGACATGATCTCTAATAAAGACTTGATTTACCACCTACCAAATGCAACTTTTGTCCATAACCTCAACAACATTTAGTAAAGCAAAGAAGTTCTAGGGCTGCAGCTCGACAGTTGCTCCGACCAAGCCACAAAGTGTAGAACATCATTTATAACAGGTGTATGTTTTTCTTGTCTCTCCTTGATGCGTGTGTGTGTGTTTGCTGGGTACAGCTGCTGGCCAGGCAGGTGGACAACCCCAGGACTACTCCCAGCAATGGATGGAATACTTCCAGCAGCAAGCTCTGTATTTTAACCAACCAAACCAGGGGCAGACACCCGCACAGGTAAGTACTTCCTAAATTCACACCACACCACATCACACATCCTTCACAACATGTGACCGAACATGATATCCTTACTGGCTCTATATGCATATTTCTGTATGGTACAACTTCATAATGAACATATTTTTCTATAAGACATTTCTAAAGACATACCTTGTGCATAGAATGTAATTATTGAGCTAATTGATTTAAATTTATTTCATTGTCGAGGGATTTGTATATTGTAGCTATATAATGAACTGAAGCTTTTTCATGTTACATGAGCTTGGCTTTTTGTAAGCTTGGCTTGCTCAGGGTTATCTAGCTAGTCCATAGTATATTTCTAAAATCATTTTAGTTATTTTTTTTTTTTTTTTTTTGGGGGGGGGGGGGGGGGGGTAAGAAGGGTCTTGAAGATTGAAGGACTACTGTTCTATATAGCAAGTTATGAATGAATTTCCAAGTTTTGTATTTGTCACAATGGATGGTAACGATAGCCAGGACCCATGCTGTCATCATCAAAACAACTTTTGACGAGAGGTTTCACAGCATTAAATTTGATGTCTTCCTGTAAATGCTAGGGGTCATGTTTGAATAGATGGTCGTCATATATGTGGTTATTATAATACTTTGATTGTACTTTTTTTTCTAAACAAATTGAAATTTCATTAGTTTGTAATAAGTAATACAGCTCAGTTTTATCAAGATGAACGTGAAATACTTGGCCCAAAACTAAGCAAAGTACCTAAACTTAAAACTAAGTAAAATACCAATTTTTCTGAGACAAATATTGAATACGGGCCCCCAATTATGATATTTATCATGATGATAGGTTTAAATGAATTAATTTGTATACACGGTATGTGTCCCTTTGCCTGTGGAATGTACAAAAAGAAAATTGCTGGAAAGGATTATGTGAGAGGCCGAGTGATTATGAAAGAGAAAAGATTGAACAGTGTTTTTTTTTGATACTTTTTGATGAGTGGTATAATGTGTGTGTGAATGTGTTTTATCTAATTTTGGAATGCTAGAAGCAAAGTTTCGTCATTATTCAATATGCATCGACTGGAATCTTTCTTTTTTTTGTAAGGAAGAATTATATAATATTGAGTAGTGCCCCAAGGGGGAGAAAAACATAAAGTACTGCCTTTTATAAAACAACGTTATCCGCGACTTCATCACAAATCCACTGATTAAATTTCCCATTTGAGATACGCATAGATGTAGTGATGTCATATTTCAGACAGTCAGAACTTATTGTTGGTCAGATTTGTTTCAAACTTATGCCATTCTGTTTCTCTTATTTTTCTGCTTTCGTACAAATGAACTTATTTCAAGTTTTAAATACTTCAAGTTTTAAATACTTCAGTTTCTATATTACTATCACTTTCTCAATCACCATTACCATTACAATAGCTGTAGGAATTTAACCGTCAAAGTTTCAATTAGACTTGCCTTTTATATCAGACCCAAACTGTTTTTCCCTGTTCTATTCCTATTCTCTAGTTCTCTTATTATGCTCTAGTGCTCATTTTTTCCCCAGCTTAATTATAATGATTAGGGATCTTGAAAATGTTTGACTTGTCATTTTTGAAGGTCATTTTCTAGTTTTTTGTCAACATTGAACCAATAAATTACTGCATGGCTATTTGCGATTATACTTCACTCTTTCAGATGTTTTTTTTTTTTTTTTTTTTTTTTTTTTAAGACATCAATATTATAGACATTTCTGTCATAATTATTGGAATTTTTCTTAATAAATGTTTCTTTCTGAGATGCTTCCCCCATAATCAACATTTGCATTAATATCGTGTTTTCCCACTCATTGATTTGCCCTCATATGCAATTGAAATATAATCTTTTGATATGATCATAGTGCTCCTTTGTCGTGTATATTGCAATTTGCTCACTTATTGTATGCAAGAAATTTGGCAAATTTCTTTTTCAGGCTAATTAGCAGCTCCATTCCTATCCTCAATCAAAGGTAAGATAAAATGTAAAAACTAATATTGTGAATTGATCAATTTGATGAATTGCTATTGTATGAAAACAATCCAATTGAATTTTGAATTTTCCATGAATATATGCAAGATTTTGTTGTCATTTGCAATTTTTGAATACTACATTCTTATTGACTTGAATAATGATTCATTCTGTAATTGGGGGGAAAATGTCTTAGAACTTTCACTATTAGCGGTTAACTGGTTAATCGCTAGAAATTGTAGGAAATTAACCTGGAAAATTATTTAATTATTTTAAGGAAGGGGCTGCTTAGGTTTGCCACTACATAATTGCACAACAGTGTTTTTTGAGAATTAAGCCGAATTTGATTTGATCAGTTGTACATGAGATACAAAAATGATAATTTTACACCTCATTCACAGCTATTAACCCTTTTTTGATCACACACAAACACATTTATTTCCTTTCCAAATAGTAGGCCCTTATTATCAAAGTTGAAAAAGAAAAATGCATCAAGATTTATATATATTTAAGAATTCTGTCACATTTCGTAAAACATAGATTTCTAGTGGTTAATCAGTTAACTGGTAATTTATGTATTCCTTTCCAAAATAAAGATTTAATATTGTCCTTTATATTGTTTTGATATATGATGCATTTCATATTTTTGCTACAAATTACATTCTAGATTTTGTACTAACTCATTTAAATATATATATATACAACCATCCAGCGGATCATAATTACTTGAAAATGCGAAATGTAATTAATTTTTGGGGACTTTTTATGAATATTTTATTTATTTTGTGACATAAAAATATCTGCCCACATTTCTACCAAATGAATAATTTGATTTTTGAATATGATGTGTGCTTTGAGGATATTATTTCAAGGCAATCTTTGTTCTATTTCTTTGCGGGTAACTTCCCATTTATTGCCTTGGTATATATGAGTGATCATCGATGATACCTGTATAAATGCAGTATTATATCGTAGGAATGTTTCTGAAAATCTGATTTTCTTGCTTACTGAGGGGTATTTTGTGACTTCTTCTTCCTTGATATTTGTTTTCCATATTTTCATCATTTTCAAAATATTTTAATTCTTGATGAAGTTATTCTTTAAATTTGAAAGTACAGATCCTTCTGTCATGTGCTCTCCCCCCCCCCTCTCTCTCTTTTATCATGATTATTTCACATGTTAATGAAACTTTGACGTTAATAATGAATTGTGACAAGTTAGTGCGTGAATATTGCAAATTAGTCATTTTATACATTTTTGTTATTTACTTTGATATGTGGGAAAAGAAGTAAAGCTATTTCAATACTGCTATGACATAAAAAATCATTGAGAATTTCTTGCCTTGTTCAATGCTAGAAAACTATTTTGAGGCATTTACGTTGAAAGTGTTCCACCCCAAATGCTCTGAATTTTATTGTATATTATAGAAGATCAAGCATGCTATATTTCACTTTGATCTTTTATGTGTAAATCATGTGGCACCAGATTTTATTCATGAAAATGAGACTAGATTAAACCTAATTAAACTTATTTGACTGATTTAATAATTGCAAATCAATGGCCCATTTATTATGTACAAATTTGTGTAATTCTGAAATATCTTTGATTATATAGAACTTACTCTTCCTGATGCCTTCAGGGAAGAAAACAGTTGTTTTTTATGGAATGAAGACTTTTAGTGCTCCATGAATCTTGGGACCGACTCTCTTATCTTAGTCTGCGTTTAACCAGGACTTGGTTATAATCGATCTAACCTCTAATTGGGCTGATTCATACTACCAGAATACATTGTATAGCTACCGGTATACAATTGTCATATACCGGTAGCTATACAATAAATTATGGTCGTGTGGACTAGGGGGTTATATCAATATATTTATTTGTGTATTTTCTGCTGAATGTGTGACAATGGGTCTTCGGTCTTGACATGTCTTCTTTAGATTGAATATTGCTTGATTTTCATTTGACGTCTTCCATTTTCATATCGAGATGGTATTTTTACTCATGATTATTTTGAGATTTGAATGTTTGTGTATTTGAGAGATGTCATGTGAAATGGGCGATGGATTATATTTCCTTATTGATCGACAAGTTATTATTTTTTACAATAGTTCTTGCCATCTGTTTTTAAGAAAATATTTTCTTGAATTTGAGAGAAAGAGAAACTTATTACATGTAGATGCTTTTCCTGGGCATCTTGATCCTTGAATATTCCATATACATTCTTATGAAGTTGTACAGCCTTCTGTGAGGCATCATAGTTTTAACACTGGAATTTTTATTTCCCCTGGTTTATTTTTATTATGTAAGACTTGCACAAAGAGATCTAATATTGGATATTTGAAATAAACCTGCACTTTATAATTCATGTGCAATATTTTCCATTCATATTTTGCATATATGGCCATGGGTTATTGGAGATTAAATAATGATATTGATAATAATAAACTCTGTGCCTTGCATTGTGGGGCTTACTTTTTTACCTTCAAATACTGGAATTCATGCCTGTTGGAAAGGATTATTTTGACACCTGTGATTTGTTAACATTTGGGGGGGGGGTGGCAATTGATGGGGCTTGCCATTAGAAAAGAGTTTCTAAATTGGTCCAGATTAACGAAAGTTTCATGCCGTGATACCATTGGTAACGCTGAAATCAGGCAATATTGAAAACAAATTGTTGCTATAAAAAATCTTGTTATTCAAAATTTGTGAAAGCTGAAAGTGTACAAATTTCCCCCAAAAAAACCTTAATGTTATTTTAACTATACTGTATCAAAAATAGGAGCTTCTAATATTACTGCTATAATAATTAGTTATTGCAAGTTTCAAAACATTCTCAATCAACATAGGGGCCGCTTAAACAACAAAATAGACCACTCAAAGCGCCTGTACACTCTCACATGAAATATTTTCTGTCATGTCACATATTATAAATTTGAATTGTGTGTGATAATCTGGATACACATTTTTCAACCTACATGTAGCAATAGTTCATAAGTACTAGAGTGTCATGGAGTAATAAAGCTTTTAAATTTCATAATGTATATGTGCATTGTAGATATAACCACACTTTCTCCTCAGATGCTGACGGAACTCCCTGGACAACCCATTTTGCAATGTTTTTGTTTCATGTTCTTATATATTCACAGGGTCAGTGAAGCAGTTTTAAAGTATCTCTTCTCACGAATTCTTCAACACTTCGTTAAAATCATTATATGCATTGCTGATATAAAGATTCGCCGATACACATATTCCTTGCTTTTTTGGTTGTTGTAGTGGACGCCCATGGTGGGTGGCGTTCAGAGGGTAGAATTTGCTCTCCGTGTAACATAGGATTATGCCAGACACTTAAAATTGTTATGTAGTGGAGTTCATAAGTTAAAACAGGATGTATATAGAGTTTGTTTCTGTTTTTTCTGTCATTAATACCATAAGTATCTTATTCATTTATCTTTTTTGTTTGTTTATAAATTACTTTTTCATTGATTTTTCTGTGCCTGAACAGTTGAATAGGTTATGTATGTAAGCCATATTTTGATGTTGTTTTACAGTGATAGTATGGTAAGGGTTGTTTGTAGTGTTTTAAACTTATTCCTTTATGATAAATTAATGTAATGAACGTGTAACAATATTTGATGTAAGCCATGTAAATATTAATTAGTACCTCAACTTATAATATGTATACACAAGAATATCGAGGCCTAGGCCCTTAGAAGTTGTTTTCACTACGATGGTATTTTCTTCCCCCCTTTGTGATATAAATGTTCCAACGTATGGGCATCTTCGTACAGAGTACATGATTGATTATTTGAAAAATGAAACTGATAACATATACTTGCGTCTACTACCTATAATGCAATGCCAAAAATATTTTTTTTCTCTTGAATTTGCATATTTCTATTAAAGAGAGATGTGACTTTGCGTGTTATATAAAGCGGTTATTTGAATTGTTGACGAGTTCTTTTCCCTTACTTTAGTAGGAGGTGAACTGGGCTGTCCCTCGCAGTGCTGAAACGTGTAAGTGAATAAGAACAGCAATGCAATGATCTTTGATTTGTCATAAACGTTTTGTATCAAAATGAATAATGCATATGCTATAAATTATTGAAAAACTATTTTGTCTTGACAATCGCAGACATTTGTATTTGATCTTTTTTTCTTTGTTCCAATTTTGTTTATATATATTTTGTGATAGGAAATAATCAAAATTTGGACAAAGTGATTTCATGCTGTGCTACAATTATTGAAATGATTATGTTTATTGTATTCACCTCTACATTTAAATATAGTACTTTGACAATCATATGTTGAAAATGCATTTAATTATTCAGTCTAACATGTTTCTATGTTTATGAATGATACAAGATATTTTTTTTTTCCATTGCGCGATATAAATGTTTCTCTTTTCCATTTGAAAATGAAAAATCATGTACCGTATGCTGCCCGTAGGATATAGATTATAGAAACAACTGTTATTTGCCTTGATGTATTATTATTTTGAGACCTGTTACAATATATATAATAAAGTAATCTTTTGTATGTAGATAACTTTAACTGATATACTCTTAAAACTGTAGGTGGAATATGTGTAAAATTAAGTTATGAATGAATGAAAAAAAGCAGGGAAATGGTTTTAAATGATGCATATATTCTCCTACGGATGTACCGACTTTACAAGGCTTGGATGCATGACGGATCTAACAGAGTAAGGTCATCGACAGCTTTCATCGTTTTATGGTAAGATTGTAGCTCTAAGATATATCCTTTATGCATTGCCAACAGTTTGTGTATATTGCTCATATTGATACGTTTTCTTATTGTTAAAAAAAAAGTTAGGTTAAAAAAGATTAAATATTCCAACAAAATATACATGAAACTCGCAAAATTTCTTTTGTCATGAAATGTTACTTTTATCTGAGACTGTTTTCATATGTTTAATATTGAATAATGTGAATATACTATATCATTGAAGCTACATGTATGAAGTATGTTTTGTACAATATGACCATAATGACCTTAAATGACTACATGTACTATTGCATTTTGACTTTTTACTGTTATATTTTCATATAATTCCTTGTATAATTGATTAAAAGGGTGAAATATAAAACTTTTTTTTTATTGTGTTCAGACATTTTTGCAGTATATACATGAATTTAACAGATCACTGTATTGTAACATTTATGTCAAGGTTTGCATCTATTCTCATGTTCCCCGTTAGTACTGAAGTATTTTGCATGGTGTAAAAGTGTATATTTGACTGTAGAAAAGGAAACACATTTGTGTCTCTCTTTTATATTGGCTTCATTGATTCTTTTTAAATATCTAATAAAGCAAGTTGCTCTGGTTAATTGAAAATTGTGTCTACATTTGTTTGTCTTCTGAGGTGCCACATTACTTTAATATTGAATTCCTGTTTTTCCCTGGACTCAGATTAACGAAGAGTGACACAAAAAGCTACTGGATATGCAGGGGAAGAGTTCTTCCAAGCCTGTCTGTACTAGTTTGGCTGGGGGGGGGGGGGTTAGACCTCCCTGCAAGGTCACTGAATGGTGTGAGAAAGCTTTTAGGAGAAAAATGGAAATAAATATTTTTTGTTTTGAGCTCTTACATAATATATTTTGAGTGGTGTGCCAAGTGAGAAAGCTTTTAGCTGTACACAGCAAATGGGAGAGTAAATTGCAAGAATGAACAGAAAGCTGAAATATATAACAATAGTAATGATAAGCACATGTATAAGCAGATGCTAAAGGAGCAAAGCACCTGTGATTGTCTGCTGTAAAGTAAGACTAAGTACATGTACCAATAGACCAGTTCGTACTAGGTACAATCTGCACATGACCCGATAAAGGTCATTTCTGATAGAATTGTAAAACCCACCGAGATGAATACGTGCTCATGTTATGTAATCACTCATATGTGCACCTACGGTACATTGTATGATACAAGAGGGCAAACAAAAGCTATTCATGAAGCACATGACTTTGGCGTTGATTATTCTCAAATACACGAAGTGGGACTTCTCCATGAGTAAAAGATCTGGATATTTCGGGTCTATGAAATGGTCTATTGTATCTTTAGTGTGGAATTGCCCATACATGTGCTGGAGTGATCTTTCTCACCAGCTCTTCTCCCTCATCTTTCATCATCTCCCCCTCATTTCTTTCTCTCCTTATTCCAGATTATACAACGCCTACTAAGATTCTTGCAACCTCATTGGTCAATTCTTGATTACATGACGTGCGCTAAAAGTGCCATTGAACGGCATCATTCCAGCAGTGCAATTCCGTTTGATCCTTTCGCACCATATTGCACTCTGACGTCACTAACGATGTACAAAGTATATGGTGAGATAAGTGACGTCAGAGTGCAATGGTGCGAAAGGATCAAACGAAATTGCACTCCGCTTAACAATAAACATAAAGGTTGGTACGCGCGTGGTTTACTGCCTGCTTAATAGTGCGCGCTCACTATCAGCAATTTCATCAATTGAAACAAACAAAAAATCGCTGATATTTAAGCCTAGGAAAGCTGTTTTAAGCCCGTTAACGTCCGAGGTGTTGTATAAAACAAATAGTGAATGGTCTTTATTCGTGCAATGGAACAATATTTTGCATTCGGTGAAAGATGAGACACTCCATTCAACTCGGCTGCGCCTCGTTGAATATAGCGTCTCTTATCTTTCACCTCGTGCAAAATCTTGTACCATTGCACTCATGACCATTCACTATTTGTATACTATCTCTCTCTCTCACTGAAATCATATACATGTAGTACACTGTAGTGCATCTACAGTGAAACCTCTCAACAAAGTCCTTTGACACTAACAATCATCCCATTGTATTCAAGCTTTATTTTCAAGTCCCCTCCCCAAAAAAACTTTTTTTTTAAAATAAAGAAATACATGTATTCAATACAAGATGGGACTAACATTGAAATATGATTCTACTGTACTAAATGACAAGATGAAACTTTTTTTTTTTGCATTATACCTTAATGTAGTTTTATTCTAAAAAGCATTCTATGACGGAGTTGCCCAAAGCAAATACAAGTACATTATGTGACAAGAAATATTTTTTTAAATACACATGTCATAACAGTTTGTTTTTTTGAACAATAAGATGGTGACAAAGTATTCTGTACACAGAGTTCACCTAAAAAAATACAACATACATGCTTAATTTATGAGGCCCGACAGTGATACACCTGAACACCCCTCCCCCACCCTCGCTCTCCATCCACATATACTGGTATTTGAAGTAGCAATTCACAGAATCGGTAATAAGGACCAAGAAAAATGAAAAGACGCATAATTTCTGCTGCAATTCATGAAATTGTTGTCCAAGCACCTGGCAATTAGAAAGGTGGCATTAATTGCTTTTGCATTCTCATTTTACTCACAGCTTTTCCAATACAAGTATATAAATCATTCAAGCAAATTAAAGAAGAAAAAAATCATTGGCTTTTCCCTAGCAATTTCTTAGAGTAACTACATGTAATCATAAAAAATAAAGACTTTCTTCTCAAGAAACTAAACAAACAAACAAGCAAATAACGGGTCCGTCGTTACACATCACCATAATACTAGAATCCACAATTAACAGTATAAAAATGTGTCAAGTACTTTTAGTTTTCTTGTATTTGTTACATTACGAGCTAGATCTTAAATTTGTCATAGATTTCCTCTTTCGTGGTTGATAAGAATTGCCTTTACATTCTCATTTTGCTCACAGCTTTTCCAATACAAGTATATCATTCAAGCAAATTAAAGAAAAATAATCATTGGCTTTTACCTAGCAATTTCTTAAAGTAACTACATGTATTCATCCTAAATAAAAGACTTTCTTCTCAAGAAACTATAGAAAAACAAACGAGCAAATAACGGGTCCGTCGTTACGCATCACCATAATACTAGAACCCACAATCCACAATCCACAGTATAAAAATGTGTCAAGTACTTTTATTTTTCTTGTATTTGTTACATTAAGAGCTAGATATTAAATTTGTCATAGATTTCCTCTTTCGTGGATAATAAATGCATCACTATTTTATGCGTACAAAGTCCCTAAAGAACAATGATAACTAGACAAAATTCTTCATAACAATCTTCTTATTACTACTGTTACATGTAAAAACTTTTCCATACAGTTTTCGATGCTCTATGCCAATTTTGTATACAAGGATGATTTCATCAAGTACAAATTCATTCATTGTTCAACATGGTATCAAATTTTTGCAACACCTCTCTTTATTTGATCAAATAAAAAAAGTATTCATACTTGTGAGGTACTTGGTGCATCACAGTACAGTTGATTTAACAATGCCAAGAAATTCCTTTCAAGGCTCGCTCAGTCATGGCATAACCCCCATGGTGTTTATACAGGGGTGATAGTGAGCACTAAAAAAAAAAAAGTTTTTTTGTTTTCCCCTCGACCACGTCCCCCTTGAGTAAAAATAAGAAGAAGAGGATTCGTGGGGGAAAAACGGCATCTAACAACGTTCCCCTCTTTCGAGTAAAAAAATAGGGTAGAATAGAGAAAATAGGGGGGAAATCGGGAAGAAGAAAAAAAATCTGTTGTTTTTTTAAATCGGGAAGAAAAAAAAATGATTTAAATCAGGTTTTTATCAGGCCTGTTTTTAAGACGACCTAAAACACACTTTACATTTCTGTATCTTATAACACAGCGCTTGGTGAATATGCGCAAGTCTTTAGTTTAGCATCGCCATGGCCATTATCAAATCAAAAACGTATGTGGTGACTTAAAGGTAAAGACCAGTTTCGAAAACGCCCCCTCTCAAAAAAATGAAATGAAGCTTTTATTACCGATCATGTGAAAGAATATGTTTTGACTAATACGTAATGAAACAAATTTTCCCGAGAAACTGCCTACTAATCGATATATTTGGTAAAATATATCTATTTCGACCTGATAGATATACATGTATCACGTAGTCCCTCTTTCTGTGTACAGTGCTTGTAACTTTACCAAGACTGGGCCAAATTTCTTATCATTTTGATGATTCCAGAACCTTGCAGTACACACCAATACTTATATGCTAGATGATCAACCTTTTCTGATTGATTCCACAACGTTTCTTTCACAATGCAATGGCACGACCAGAACTGGGGGGTGTTTCACAAAGATTCTAAGTCGAACTTAACTCTAAGTTAGACTTAAATGTTATGGAATTAGAGCCATAAGCATCCTTGAAAATATGTTGTAAAACTTATTTCAAAAGGCATAAAATGTTGATTTAAATCATTCATATTTTCTATTAACATGGGAGATTTCATATTCTTGATGTAGAATTTATGAAAAGTCTAAAATACTTTAATTTTTGCTTTTGAACATATTTCAAAGGCTACAAATGGCTCTTCATGATGTTTAAGTCCAACTTAGAGTTAAGTTCGACTTAGAATCTTTGTGAAACACCCTCCCCCCCCCCCCCCTGGTCTTTATCTTTAAAGCGCCATATCTGAACAAGTCTTGAGCGTGGACCTGTATACCCGACAATGTGTGCTCAAAAATTCTCTCTGAACGGTTGTATGGTGAACAAATTGTAGCAATATTATCAATACGCTTATGTAATCGGTAGAGTGGTATTCTGAAATTCTTTCATCTTTTATGTTGGTGATAATCTAGGCATGTTAATTTTCATAACGGATCATCGAGCCATCGATTAGTTCCTATAAAAATAGCTGACTGTTCACCTATAGTTCAGAGATACCTCTGCAAAGCACCGATGAAAAGTGTTCACTTTCTGTGATTTCAAATTGTTGTAACAACTAAAATACTGTACCTGTCGCTAACATAAAAGAAAAGATTTCAGAATACGACCCTATAAAGCTGTAAAGCACCAACAGAAGTGGTTTCAAATCGCAAACGACATAAATTCTCCTGCCCTAGTGTTGTCACTTCATGCCAACTTCGTGTACTAGTGTTTTGACAATTTTCAGCGAATTTAATGGATTTTAATAAATAAATGGGCATGTCCTTTTTTTGTTTAGTGTTTGGAACTAAAAAAATGTGTGTTTATAAGTGCAAGAAATTTCATGAAAAAGAGTCATCTTTTCACTGTATTTGCCAACATGAATGCATACCGGTATGTACAATGTTTTAGGGTGCTAGGTTTTGTTTGGTACTTGAAACGCCCCTAAATTGGGTTATTCTTAAAACTTATTTTGTAATGATTTTCCTGGTAACTGGGGTGTAACATTTTGTGGAAAATGTTTTTTAAGTTTGCAAATAGCGGGTCGTTATCGACTCCGCTATTACCTTCCTGTGCGACACCTTTGAATATGAAGTGATACCACTGGGGCTTCCCCACATTTGAATTTTAAAGTTTTATTTATTCCAATTTTACATAAAAAACACTTTTTTAAATTTTTTTATACAGGTGTATATTATCATCATCAATAGTGATCTGTCAGTTGATGACAGGTTCAGTGACCCATTCAAAATTCTATATCAGGTGTCTCTCCACGTTCCTCGGTCTTGAGCCAACCGTTTCATCGTTTCATACCTTGTTGAATACCCTGTTGTATATTATATAAGAGTAGATTTCACACAAGAATTTTTTTTTTTTTAAATTAAAGATTTCAAATCAGGTATAATGTACGGAAAATAAGTACAAAATTTTGAAATATGTAGATAAAACGATGTAAAATGTGGGGAGCCTAAATAAAAAGCATAGCTTGTATGTGAATAGGCTCCCGTACTGATTAACACAATATAGTAGGTCTGAATTTAAAAGGTATTATAGGAGGCGAGAACGGAGTAGTATAATATGAGATTCTGGAGACGTACAAGGAGAGTGAATTTGAGAAGGAAAGAAAAATTAAAATAAAGAGTAGAGAAAATAATATAATAATGATAAGTAGGAGAAAGGTGAAGAAGGGAAGGAAGAAGAAGAGGAAGACAAAAAGAAGTGGAAGAAGAGAAAGCAATTTGATGGCATTGTAAAATAACAACAAAAAAAGTCTGTATAAGCCACCTGTACAATCCACTCTTAGACAAGATTATGTGTCATAAGAGGATTCAAATGAACGCGGCGAATCAACGATCTCTGTGTTGGTGCGGGCCGTGGTAGTAATGATGTCTGAATCAGATTGAAATGATGATATTTGTCCCTCTGAACCATCAAGGCTGCTAAAGCTGTCGCTCGATTCATCTTGTGGGTGAGGTGCCTGGGGTGCTTGGGTCTGTACACGAACAGGCTCTGGAGTTTGTCAGAATAAAAGCATTACATTTAACATGAAATAATCGTACTTGTTTCTACCTAGGGAAGAATTCTTGATTCACTGAAAATTCAATCGTTCTGATAGAGTGAAACTCACTCTTTCCTACAATTTTCCATATTACAGACAAGAAGAAAAAAGTTCTGGCTGTCTATAGGTAATCACTTATCAAAATGGCAACAAAGTTGCTAATTGATAAATGACCAATGATCCCTCGAGCTTAAAATCAGAACAAAAATCTATTATTTACGGGGTGTGCCACTCTAATGGGTCACTTTTTCACAAAAAATCCCTAAACGTGGGTCCAATTTTTAACAAAATATCATTAAAGGTAAAGACCAGTTTTGGGAAACGCCCCCCCCCCCCCCCCCTCTCAAGAAACGAAAGGGAAGCTCTTATTACCAATCATGTGAAAGAATATGTTTTGACTTAATACGTGATTATACAAATTTTGCCGGGAAATTGCCTAATAATTGATATATTTGGTAAATTATTATATCTATCTGGACCGGATAGATATCATGCAAGTGTTGCATAGTCCCATACACATCTTTTAGTGTACTGTGTACAGTGGGTCTTTTTTTGAGAAAAATGGCCCAAAATGGCCACTAATAAGGGGTTTCGAGGCTTGAGCATCACATCCCCATCCAAACCAAATCTGAGTATTCCCCCCCCCCCCTCCGGCTTTGACTTGTGCAGTTATGCACAGTAAACTGTACATGTGTTTATACATTACACATGTACTTATTGTATGAAACAACCTCTTTGTATAAAACAACCATTGGCAAGCAATATCAATGAGTTACCATATTCTATCGATTTTTTTTGATTTTTTTTTTTTAATTTAATAATCCTTTATCAAGATGTTTCTGCTTTTCTTTATCTCAATTTATGTTCAGGTGGATTTCCCTTTGGGGGGAAATAACTTAACTTTGCACACTCTGGACTATTGCATATTAGCATTATGTTGGGCCACCATACAGAATGAAGGACGGATCAGGCCACTAATTTATTTTGTTGGTTTACCAAAGTGAATAGGAAGGGTTTAGAAAACAATGGCAGAGGGGAAAATTGTACATTTCGGTATACCTGCTAAAACATGCTAAAAGTGGTTAAGAGAAATCGTTTTATTTCACATTTTGAGTGATTGGTTATTGTATCTTGGGTGTCGTAAATGATGACTTAAAGTTACAATAATAAACTGTGGGCATGTCTGGCAGTTGAACCCGGAACCTCTCGTACCTTCCTGGGGTTACTGTCCTTGTGGGATAGTCTTCTAAATATACGTAGTAATTAACAAGTGCTTTAAAAAAGAAAACAATTATAATATTAATGGTTCTGAATAATTCACCATTTGCTCACCTTCTAATAGCAGTCTTATTTCTTGGTGTATATCTCTAGAGTATGGGAGTACAATGTCAGTGTGTAGGAGCTGGCCTTTTCCATCCTGCCTCAAGTCTTGACTGAAGCGTATGATGACAGGGTCGTCAACTGCTTGAAAGGATGGGCAAAGACATCCCCTTTCTGAGGCGGCACCAACATCAATTAGAACGTCTTGGTAAGAGTCTGTATGTGGAGAAGTCAAAAGTTTATGACCATGTTTTCACCTCGTCAAAATACAAAGCAATTATTGCAAACAATATGACTGTTTGGTGGACTACAAAAATGTGCTTCTAAAAAATTAGAATGCAATGTAATGCCTAATTACTACAGGCAATGTTGTTTTTTCGGTTAATGGACTTCGCCTACAAGAGTGTGCTTTCTCTACAAAATACGCTAATAACAATTTGTATAAAAAAAGTACAATGCAGTACAAAAAAAAAATTGCAGAAAATATGGGCATCTTAGTATATAAATGTGGTTTATGATGAAATTGGGTTAAAATATGAAAGAATTTAATAAGATGTATAAAACCCCTCTAAACATACCGTAATCATCTTCCTAAAAAATATTTTCTGAGACCATGCGGTGTTCACCTAACAGAGAGATGTACAATTACAGTTTTCAGTATCAAAAGGACATCTGTAAAGCAAAATACAGACACAGTAGATGTATCGAGCATTCAGGCACTATACAAATTCAGAATAATGTTGTTGCTTGTGGTGTTATTATGGATATTGTTGATTTTCTTGTTCTCCTTCACGTTTCAACATTTTAAATTTTGCTTCAGACGAACCTTCTGTCCACAATGGCAGCTCTCCGGCCATCACTTCATAGATTTGAATCCTTAAGATGCCAAGGTCTGCATCCCAATTGTCGGCGTAAGCGATGACAACTGTAAAAGAAAGCAAATTGTGCGGATGAGTCTACGATACATATAAACATGAAAGTTACTTTGCCTTCTAAAAGCAAACATTTTTGTCCCCAAATTTGATCAGTTCATTAATCAACTCCTACCTGAGCTTAGTTACCAAATAGAAGTATTGCCAAGTTCCCTATAATGCCAGCATTTTAAACCTTAATAATTTTAAAAGCTTTTAATATTGACACAAAGATTTATTTCAGTTCATGGTTGATCCAAGTTTGAAAAATTCTCAAATCTGTTGTCAAATCGTACCAAATTGTACCAAGGGGAGTTTTCACACCCTAAACATTGAAATTAGAACGGACAAACATGACAGTAAATTAATAGAAAATGACATGAACGGAAAGGAGCATTTTCTTGTTATTACTTGCTGTTGCGCCCTGGCTCAATTCTGCTGGTGAGCTAGCAGGGCATACATCGGGATGACAGAATGAATAAGATCTGGATGAAGGTGTGTCTGGCTCTAGTACAGGTCCTTCAGTTGCCGGGAGAGTTGATTCAGGGATAGATGGAGGCGATTCCTCATTAGGATTGTCAAAGGAGGATAACTGGCTTGGCTCTTCGATTTCAATGAATGGGGTTGGTGTTAGCAACGCACGCTCAGGCACACCTGGGATAGAGTTTCAATAAACAGAAACAAATGTAGTTTTACATCACTGATCATCATCATTAGTAACTGATTTTGCTGATGCTCTTTTATTTGTTTAACAGTTGGCGGAATAATCTGTAATGACCTCAAAATAAACAAAATTACAACTTTGCCAATAAAATTGGCATATTTAGGGTAATTAATCTAAAGTTTTTCATTATATTTATTAATTTTTGTTTACTGAAGTAACAAGACCTTGGCTAGCTAGGCTATGTAGTCTATTTAAAGGGATCCGGTAACGTCGTCTTAGATCCTTTTAAAAGATCCTTGATTTAGCTAATGCTGCAATAATAATTATAAACCTTTAGGTCAGTCAGGATCCCCATGACTTTTACAAGCTGATCGCCTGTCTGATTATCAAGATATTTATGATTAAAAATCAAAATCAAATTTTGTGTTTGCCAAACGGTTTTCATAACACTACAGTCTATTGGGGAAAACGAGTATGGTAAGACCGGTCACTCAAAGGTTTTTACTTTTTGAGGCACTTCTTGATATTTTGAAGCGCATTTTTTTTAGGGCTTCAACACCGACACTGATAACACGTAGGGCCGTGCATCTCAGATTTAACATTGTTAAAGGATCCTTAAAAGTACAACCGGCTTACATGAATGACCTTACATTTATACCTTTCAGTTATGCTGTATATTGTGAACGAATGTTAGAATGCTTCTATGTAAAAACATGTACATATCTATGATTCTTTCTTTTTATCCAGGAGCATAACACCAAATCACCTGTTTGGAGCAAGAAGAGTGTTAACTCATATAGTCATATACAGAGATAACATTTATGTAAATGATAATAATCATGATTTTTAAAAAATAATAATAATTAAAATTATTGGCAGAACTATAGTTAGATTATCACCGAACCTTAAGAATAAAGTCTAAAATAAATTATCGTGAATGATTTACCATTAATGCAGAACCAAGTCCTGGAAGCTACCTCTACGCCAGTGTTCCGAATACATGCGAGGGCCTTGAGCCGGCACAAGTTGGTGTAGTTCCGTCCGTCTGTCCCACAGACCTCTGTCTCATTCGTTACAGGGCAGGAATGGGGGCTGATACACCTACACACACCAAAACCAGATGAGTCAGTCTCACATTTCTGCCACACCTCGCAACTGACTGAATCACAGGGCCTCTCCGGCTCAACGATTTCTGTTCAAGGCGATGAAATTTCAGTTAGAATCAGAAGCTACTCAACATGGTATCGTGTTTTTAAAGACTTATATCAAGGGGTCCTCATAGTAATTTGACACCATTCAGGAGTTAAACTGATAACAGGTGTTGCCAATCTTTAAATGTAGACTTCACCTTTCAGACAGACACGTCTTATGTAACGCACTGCACCCTCCACCTACCACCTCGTAAGGAAATCTCATCATCATAAATGTCCCTCATCCTCAAGATTTGAAGGCAAGTTGGTGCAATTGCCTGGTGGGCCACATGCAGCTTCAACCGAATCCGGGGTCAGCAAATTATGATGCAATACACAGGCATATCAATAACTACATGGATTTAAATCGGCAAATATAAAGGGGCTGTTCATCCCAAAAAATGTCTGAGACATTCTGATGGTCAGGATTATATAGAGCAAAGCCGAAAAAGAATTTTAATATTTGCAATTTTCATACAACTGGTATGATATCTTTACAGAAGTAATAATCAAAGTGTATAATCTGATTGAAATAAAACTCCATGGAACCTGAAATATACAGAGCATGCTATACCTTTTGAAGAAAATCTCGAGTTAAACTCTTCTTTTAGCACAAGAAACCTACTTTCACCAAGTCTTTACTCTTGACAAACAATCTACACGAATCTGTTTCCTAAAACTCACCAACGCAAGCAGGTAGAGGATGGGACCAGTTTCCACTTTCCTGACAATCCAAGAAAGGCTCTCCTTGTAACTGATATCCCTGGTAGCATCCTATGAACACAGAGTCACCTATTCTGTTCCCTCCTACCTTTGTTCCATGGGTTGGGGGATGTAGTTCTTCACATGTTGCTCCTAGTTATTATTTAAAAAAACATTTGTTTTTTCAAAGGAAACAAAACAAACAAACGAACAAGCAAAGTGAGATTGAACAAAGCATAAAGTATATACTTTCTTTCACAGTACAAGAAAATTCTACACCGATAAATCTATAATTTCATGTAACTAAATCAGAACTGTATAGTCATTATACAGCATATTTTCCATTACCATGATATGCATGACAAATTCCCCTACTAAACCATGATTGTGTTAGAATGAGGGTAAAACAAAAAATAACATAAATTATATGATGCTCACATTTTATTATGTTTTGCTGCAATACATGTATACCGGTAAATGCTAAAAAAATCATTGTGGGGACAGATAATGTTTCACGAAAGTAGGTGGGTGGGTGAGGGGGGTTTGTGTGTGTGTGTGTGTGAATTGGCCGGCTTTACAGATAGATGTGCATCCATCAGATCTGATGTTCCAACATATCTCGGGACAGACCTATAGGTGTCGTAGTAAAGCTGTCACTCTGATTGGAACCACAATACTCTAGCTAGAAAGACCAGGGATCGAGCCAACCACTAGCTGAACTCACATCTCCCTAATGTACATTTATACAACGATTAAGGCTCGCGATTAACGATTAACCCTATGTTAACTGGGCTATTTCAGACCAGGTTTTTACTGGGGGGGGGGGTCAATTTGACCCCCCCCCCCCTAAGATCTCGGCCGTTTCACTGCCGATCGCTGCGAAAATTTGCATACATGTCAAGTGAAGTGTATTGAATACTATGGTAATTTCAATTTTTCGAAAAATTCACTCATTTGCATATTTATGGTAATTTATGCAAATAAGGTCATAAAATTCACATTTTTGCCCATAAATCATACATTATTCATATTAAAGCATTCTTTTTCACTACATATATTTGTTAGAACATTTGGAATAATAATACAACACAAAAGAGCCAGGTTATTTCTAATGTTATCTCTTGTTTTGATAATTTCTTATGTTTTTCATTGTTTTTTTAACTTATGTATTTTATTGTTTTATTTCATTTATAACTACAATTTAACTATTTTGACCCCAAAACAAACACCTTAACTTTAAACGAGACTAAATAACCCATGTTTTATCTCTTTTTAGGAAAAATGACATTTCCATATGTTTTGTACACAAATCACAAAAATGAGCGATTTTCGGGCTGACATGCGAAGATAAAAAGGTCACGTGACTTTGTAACTTTAAGTCCGATTTTCGAAAAAATTATTTTAAAAGACTCGAAAGAAAAAAGTCATGAAAGGAAAATTGTATATCTGCCACGGTTTTGGAGTAGTCGCGAAATTTCTACAGGGGTTAAGGCTCGATTAAGGCTTGCTCAGATATGACGCAGCAAACTGCCGTAAGAAAGTGTGTTTTTTAAAAACGTGTAAATAAATTGCAACTGCGTGCAACTAAGGTCCTTCATGTATTCACTTTATTAGCTCTGTGTTAAAAGACACAGAAATGTGAAGCATTTATTACACTTATGTCATCATTCAAAAAACTGCAGTGGTTTTGCGGCGTTATATGTGAACGAGGCTTTATACATGTAATGCTTTGATGTGCTCTCATTATGCAAAAAATAGCCTATCTTTAATATGGAAATCCGTTTCATTTCAAAAAGATGTGCAATGATAGCCATGATGGAGCTTTAGGATAAAGTACGTCAAAGACATGATTGACCCTTACTTGGGCATCTTGGAACAGGATGTGACCATTCCCCAAGCACACAGGTCATTCTCCTTTCGCCATCAAGAATGTAGCCATCGTTACAAGCAAATGTGATCTCTTTGCCCATATAATATGTTCCATTTTTCCAACCGTAGTCATAGTCTTGGAATGCACCGTTGGTTGGTGCCGTAGGACGGTCACAATATATCTCTGCAATGTAATCAAATTTGAACATTTGTGCCTTTAAAAAAAAGAATTGTCTACAAAATTCTTCATTTTCTCATTCAATTTCAAGATACAATGTATGTGATGCCTGCACGAAATCTTTAATACAAGTACTGGTCATGTGATTCCAGCGTGGCCAGTGAAAAAAATACAATTATGCTAGGGGAGCAGCGAACGTACCTTCTGTATAGAGATTTGGCCAGTTTAAATGCACCCTTACTAATAAAAGCAACTTGTAGATGAGATGACAAATGTTTTTAAACACTCACGGGCGCAGGAGCTAAATCAAAGTTAACTTCTATATTGTTCTTCACATTAAATCATTTTTGAAAGCCATTATGCTACCTAATCCTCACCAGTTGATTGTCTCTATATGGTGGGGGGTGGGTTCTTTGGGGAGGGTTATTATTACGTCTTGTAATGATACACAAGCGAATGGTGCTCTATAATGATATTTGAAAAATAATTATTTCTAGAAAACCACTCCAAAATAATAGAATAAAATTAGTAAAAGGATAAGGATGTAACTCATCTTACCAGCAAACTGAACGTGGACAGTGTGAGAAGGAGTAGAGCCAGCAGACCGGCAAGTGAAACTCCCAGTATACCACGTACGTGGGGGGTTTATATTCATTACCATTAATGATAACGGATAATTCTCCCAATATTCAGCATCCTGCAAAAAGACAGAATACAGCATAACATGAAGTTGATTTCATAGCGTCTGTTTGGAATCAGAAGGGCATTAATAAGATTCAACGCTCTTCTGGCTCTTAATAGATGATACATTCATATACCTAACATTGTCATTTCTAACCAGTATACTATCTCATCTGGTACAATCCCCCATAAAGCCAGACAAGGCTGTGTATATACATGTATATATATATATTTTAAAATTACATCACATCACAATATAATTTGCGTTATTATTATTATCACTAGCTGTTTGCACCCGTTAAACGGGGGCTCTTTGCTGTGGCAGCCATTTTGCGTTTGTCTCAGCCACACATCCATGGGGCGCTGCTACAGGTGGTACATGCGATGGGTTCATCATACATTACTCGAAGAACTCTGTGACGCTGATAAAGATTGACATATATAACAATTCAATTTACAATTGTATTTATGATTGATTTCATCATGAAATAAGCTAATAAATATCAAATAAAGCTGTTGTGTTCACGTGTACTTCAATGAATGGATAGACATAAATTGTTGTATGGATGGATAGACATAATATAGTCATATAGTTGTACGAATATTGGCATGTTTGTCCCTCCGTAGTCTCTTCGACTCTAGCTCACTCAGTCGAGCAGTGCAGCTGCAGTGCACTACACACTGTATAAGTACGTGTGTTGACTCACGGCAGAGCTCGATTCTTGTAACTGAAAGATGATTTTCTCTGATTTTCTTGTGAAAACTTTCCTTTAATAAATGATAATCAAAATTCAGTAAACATGGCCAGAATAATTACAAAATAAGCTTTGATTTCATAGCTCTATTCACGAAATCTATATAAAATCGTGGCAATAATGATGGAAATAGGTCTCTAAGTTTGGACGTGGATGCGAAGCCCCGTGTATCTCTCTGGCTTGTGCAGCTACTACAAAGCATATCCTATAGCGAGATGCCCAACTCGGGGTAAGCCGCACCCGTTACAATGTGTATTTGCTACGCCCTTCAGAGTGGGTGGATTCTCGTCCGCCGTGTGTCTCTCTTGGATTGGACAGAGGGCGGGTACACGCCTCGCAGGTCCGTCGGCTCGCAATGCACTGCGCCCGCCGTGCCTCGACGGAACCCCGTACCGCGTTCGACCACGAACACGACTGCGCATCAAACGGGGACGTGGCCCAGGATGCAGATTAAAACGCCGTCCGTCCATGGGACAGCCAGATGGCAATCGAGGGCAGGCGGGAGAGGAGATTTGGGCGCGCAAAAATGGAGCCAAAATACCCCCCTTGACGCCTTAGAGTATTATTATATATTATCACTGCAAAGAATCAATTCTCGCATGAATTTTTCTACCGGTAATAACATCAATAATTTGCATAACACATCCAACTAGACATAATACTTGTTTGCAACAAGTATAGGTGGGCTGGTCAACTTAAATTTGAAAACAAAATAGAGCAAAATGAAGCGAGATACTGCTTGAAAATTCTTAAAAAACACTATCATGTAGATTCATTACGTGAACGAAATTCACCTTCTATAGTTTTAACACGCAAATTATGAAATTTCTGACATGAGGCCTTTAATCCAAATTTTCACTCTGATGACGTCATCAAAATGAAAAAAAGTTAGTATTGAACTTGTAGAGAATTATCTTAGCTACAACATATTGAAATTTTGAAGAAAATCAATCAATATATACAGAGATACAATCAGTTTTCCATAAATATGCTGACGTCATAATATGCAAATTCGTATTTTGAGTTCCAAGGCCATTAAGATGATGTCACGATACACTTAATGGCCAAATGAGACATGAAATCATATTTCTGACTCATACTCTTTTCAAATATTAAAACAGAATTGGGGTCCAGGTGCATCCCAAAGAGCTATAATGGATTGTGTATAGGCATTTTTTTGCCCATGTATGTTATGTATTACAAGAGCTCGCGCGCACTGACATTTATCTTGAATTTACGCTCATCTTGTTAATAATGGTCATAAAGAGATAAACATGGTATCAAATTCCTTGAAAAAATATGAGAAATATCATGAAAGAAAAAAAAATGGCGATTCTATGTTTTGTAATGGTGTTACGCGCGAAAACGCGCGCGCATGCTCGTACGCGCGATTTTTTATAAAATGCTTAATATGACCTGAAACGTATGCAAAATAAATTTTAGACGATTTTGAGCATTTAAAAATTTTGCGCGCGCACTGACGCGCGGACGTACGCGCATCCACGCGGTTTTTGACCTGAAATTAACCGGACTGATATTGACCTTAATCATGATAAATATGAATGAAAAATACCTTTTGGTTATGAAGATATGATCATGAGATGATTTTCAGAAAATTTCACAAAATGGCGCCTAGATGACGTCATCAGTCAAGGTCAAGGTTGAAAACCTTACCGTGTCTTGTCCATATGCCTATACATATGTGTGCCAAATTTCAAGGCATTTGATTGAGCCATTTTCAAGATATCTTGTTAACAAAAAAGTGGGTAGAATTAAGAAAAATAAACTAGACATATAATACTTGTTTGGAACAAGTATAGGTGGGCTGGTCAACTAACATTTGAGACAAAATAGAGCAAAAATAAGCGACATACTGCTTACAAATTCTTAAAAAACAATATCATGTAGATTCATAACGTGAACTAAATTCACCTTCTATAGGCATAACACGCAAATTATGAAGTTTTTTACATGAGGCCTTTAATCAAAATTTTTACTATGATGACGTCATCAAAATGAAAAATGGTTATTACTGCGCTTGTAGAGAATTGTCTTAGCTACAACATATCGAAATTTTGAAGAAAATTGATCAATATTTACAGAGATACAATCAATTTTACATAAATATGCTGACGTCATAATATGCAAATTCGTATTTTGAGTTCCAAGGTCATTATGATGATGTCACGATACACTTAATGGCCAAATGAGACATGGAATCATATCTCCAACTCATACTCTATCTAAATATGAAAAAAAATTGAAGGTCACGGTTCATTCCAAAGAGCTATAATGGATTTTGTATAGGCATGTTTTTGCCCATATATGCTATGTAATAAAAGAGCTCGCGCGCACAGACATTTATCTTGAATGGACGCTCATCTTGTTATTAATGGTCATAAGGAGATAAACATGGTATCAAATTCCTCGAAAAAATATGAGAAATATCATGAAAGAAAAAAAAATGGCGATTCTATGTTGTGTAATGGTGTTACGCGCGAAAACGCGCGCGCATGCTCGTACGCGCGATTTTTTATAAAATGCTTAAAATGACCTGAAACGTATGCAAAATAAATTTGAGAAGTTTTTGAGCATTTTAAAATTTTGCGCGCGCACTGACGCGCGGACGTACCTGAAATTGACCGGACCGATATTGACCTTGATCGTGCAAAATATGAATAAGAAATTACTTTCCGTTATGAAGATATGATCATAAGTTAAAATTCACAAAATGGCGCCTAGATGACGTAATCAGTCAAGGTCAAGGTTGAAAACGTTATTTTGATTTATTTATATGCCTATACATATGTGTGCCAAATTTCAAGTTATTTGATTGAACCATTTCAAAGTTATCTTGCTAACAAAAAAGTGGGTCGAAATAAGAAAAATAAACTAGACATATAATACTTGTTTGGAACAAGTATAGGTGGGCTGGTCAACTAAAATTTGAGACAAAATAGAGCAAAAATAAGCGACATACTGCTTACAAATTCTTAAAAGACAATATCATGTAGATTCATAACGTGAACTAAATTCACCTTCTATAGGCATAACACGCAAATTATGAAGTTTTTGACATGAGGCCTTTAATCAAAATTTTCACTATGATGACGTCATCAAAATGAAAAATGGTTATTACTGCGCTTGTAGAAAATTGTTTTAGCTACAACATATTAAAATTTGAGAGAAAATCAATCAATATTTACAGAGAAACAATCAATTTTACATAAATATGCTGACTTCATAATATGCAAATTCGTATTTTGAGTTCCAAGGCTATTGTGATGATGTCACGATACACTTAATGGCCAAATGAGACATGGAATCATATTTCCGACTCATACTCTATCTTAATATGAAAACAAATTGAGGATCCCGGTGCATTCCAAAGAGCTATAACGGATTTGTATAGGCATGTTTTTGCCCATATATGCTATGTATTAAAAGACCTTGCGCGCACTGACATTTATCTTGAATTTACGCTCATCTTGTTAATAATGGTCATAAAGAGATAAACATGGAATCAAATTCCTTGAAAAAATATGAGAAATATCATGAAAGAAAAAAAAATGGCGATTCTATGTTTTTTAATGGTGTTACGCGCGAAAACGCGCGCGAATGCTCTTACGCGCGATTTTTTATAAAATGCTTAAAATGACCTGAAACGTATGCAAAATATTTTTGAGACGATTTTGAGCATTTAAAAATTTTGCGCGCGCATTGACGCGCGGACGTACGCGCACGCGCGCGTTTTTTGACCTGAAATTGACTGGACTGATATTGACCTTGATCATAATAAATATGAATGAGAAATACCTTTTGGTTAGGAAGATATGATCATGAGTTTATTTTCAGAAAATTTCACAAAATGGTGCCTAGATGACGTCATCAGTCAAGGTCAAGGTTGAAAACCTTACTGTGTTTTCTCCATATGCCTATACATATGTGTGTTAAATTTCAAGGTATTTGATTCAACCATTTTCAAGTAATCTTGCTAACAAAAAAGTGGGTCGAAATAAGAAAAATAAACTAGATTTGTAATACTTGTTTGGTACAAGTATAGGTGGGCTGGTCCAGCTAAAATTTTAGACAAAATGAAGGGCACATTTGAGATAGTTAATTGTCTCAGCTACATCATACTCAAAGTTCAGCGTAAACGAAGCTAAAACGACGGAGATATTGCTCGCGAAAGACGGGAATGTAGAATCCAGTTTTGAGAAAAAGTCATGTCCCATAGAGAATACACGCAAAATGTGAAAAATTGACATGCCTCCTTTAATCGCAAAAAATACGCCATGATGACTATGCCAAAATGAAGGATCGTAGTCACTTTATTTGTAGAGAATTGTATGGTGGCCCTGAAGGGACATCGCGAATAGACTAAATCGTGAAAAATATGCGATAAAATTCACGATATCGTCAATTTTATCGCATATTTTTCACGAAGAAATTCACGAAATTGACGATATCGTGAACTTTATCGTGAACTTTTCATGATGAAATTGACGATATCGTCAATTTTATCGTGAAAAGTTCACGATATAAAGTTCACGATATCGTCAATTTTATCGTGTACTCTATCCTGTACTCTCCTGACGGGCGCTTCGTTAACAAAACCAGCCCTAGCTGGGGGAGACAGAGAGAAGGAAAAAAGGGAAAGGGAAAGAGAAGATAAAAGGAAAGAAAGAATAATAAGAAGAAAAGAGGGAAACGGGGGGGGGGGGGGGGGGCGAAGGGCTCTTGCCTCCTCCTCACTCCCCCTCCCCCCCCCCCCCCGCCAAAAAATAAATCAGAGAGAGAGAGAGAAGGGAAAGGGAAAGGGAAAGAGAAGAAAAGGAAAGAAAGAAGAGGAAGAAGAAGAAAAGAGGAAAACGGGGGAAGGGCGAAGGACTCTTGCCCCCCCCCTCCCCCCCTACAGAGAAACAATCAATTTTCCATAAATATGCTGACGTCATAATATGCAAATTGGAATGTTGAGTTCGGAGGCCATTATGATGACGTCATGAGTTAATTGAGGGTCAAATGAGACATGAAAAAATATCTCTGAATCATACTCTATCAAAATATGAAAACAAATTGGGGTCACCTTGCATCCTAAAGGGCTACAATGGATTTTGTATGGGCATGTTTTTGCCCATATATGCTATGTATTACAAGAGCTCGCGCGCACGGAAATTTATGTTAAACGGTCGATCATTCCGTTATTAATAGTCATAAAGAGACAAACATGGTATCAATTTGTTCTTAAAAATATGTGGAATATTATGAAAGAAAAAAAAGGAGATTCTATGTTTTGTAATAGTTTTACGCGCGCGCATGTGCGTGTGAGCTTAGAATGTGAGCTTAGAATGCTTAGAATGGCCTAAAACGTATGCAAAATGATTTTGAGACGATTTTGAGCATTTAAAAATTTTGCGCGCGCATTGACGCGCGGACGTACGCGCGCGCGCGCCTTTTTTGACCGGAAATTGACCGGACGGATATTGACCTTGATCATGATAAATATGAATGAGAAATGGTTTTTGGTTATGAAGATATGATCAAGAGTTTATTTTCAGAAAATTTCACAAAATGGCGCCTAGATGACGTCATCAATCAAGGTCAAGGTTGAAAACTTTGCTGTGTCTTGTTCATATGCCTATACATATGTGTACCAAATTTTAAGATATTTGATTGAGCCATTTTCAAGTTATCTTGTCCACAAAAAAGTGGTTAGAAATAAGAAAAATAAAGAATAATAAATAAAGGCAATTCTAACGAAATTATAAGGTGGTCTGTACGTTATACAGCCCACCTGATAAATAATAATAAATAATAAAGGCGATTTTAACAAAAATATAAGGTGGTCTGTATTAGATACAGCCCACCTGAAAATAATAAAGGCAATTTTAACAAAAATATAAGGTGGTCTGTATTAGATACAGCCCACCTGACAAGTTGATAGGAATTTTTCATCAATCTATGATATCACACTACAGCCAATGCTCACCGGTCCATTTTCTGATTCAAATCTTGCTGCGTTATGGGAAGGCACGTGACAAGAAATGTAGAGCTGACTGCGTGGATGAATGACGATTGTTCCATTACTCCTAACGTCAAGGGGCTGGTTGTTTTGAAAGATGATCCTGGTGTCTACTTCAACTGAAAAAGAATAATCATGGTAAAAAATTGATCGAAGTAAGAACGACAGCCCACATGCAAAAGCCTACTGCTTACAAGAACCATGCATATACCGTAATTAACGGTGTATAAACCGCCCCTTTTTGCCGCCAAAAAAAATTCAAAGTCGGGGGTGCGGTTTATACACGGTACACCCAAAAAAAAAGTTTCGATTTATTCCCCTCCACCTGGCGCTATGCCTGGCAATGTCTCCTAGCTCGGTAATCGGTGTGTTGACTCACCACTCTGAAACTAGAACAACACTCAAATTTGTCTGTCATCTTGGTTTGAAAGTAATCTTTCTGATAGATCTCAATATGTAGTTTATAATAATAATTCCTCCAATTTGTCTTCTATTACATGGTGTACCACAAGGTTCTATCCTAGGTCCCCTACTTTTTTTAAATTTACATTACCAGTAATGCTTTTACACATTTTTTTTTTTTTTTTAAAGGGCGAAAAAGAGGGGTGCGGTTAATACACAAGGGCGGTTTATACAACGTTAATTACGGTACTTTAATACGTTCAGCAATTACCCATTGCATGTACAGGTGCACATGTACTAGATCAAACATAATGAGGCTTCTGATTGTAAATATGGCTCAGAGTTAAAAACTCGTATCGGTTTCAACTTTGCACATTTACTTGGATTAAGTTTTAGGATGAATCTTTGAATAATCCCTTTAAAATAATGCTTTGAAGGTTTAATTGGATTTTTTGCAATTTTTCTGAGCCAAAATCTCAGTGAATAAAGGCCTATATATGGGTATCTAACTTTACAACATAGTGACCATATAGTAGGAATGCTCCCCAGGGAGTGGAGATGGTGCACATTGTTCATGAATGAATCCAATGACCTGGATGTACGTATGTTAAAGCGCTTAAAGATTTTTTTCCATATCAAGCGCTATATAAATCCAGATTATTATTATTATATATATCATATCCATTTGAATGGAGAGATGCCAACCGTTATTAAAGTAGATATTCATTGATTTTAAAAACTAACTTTATTTTCATTATTGCAAAGTTAAAACTTTGATTTGACAAGGTTTTAAAAATTCAATGCTTGGAAACATTCGAAGTAATGATTATTATAAATTACAAAACGCTTAAATACAACCCTGGCATAGCACCTGAAGAGCTCTCCGAACGCTGCTGAGATATGTGAGATCACAGTATGGACATGACTTGCACAAGCAGACGATGTCCCATGACATCTCACACATTTTCAGTGCCTGTGTTTTCATCTTCTCTCGAGTTCTTTCTCTTACTTCACTACAGTCAGGCTAAATGTATAATATATTGCCTCACTCTAAACTCTGCGCATGGTTTTATTTTGATGAAAAATGCAGCGATACAAAAATAAAGGAATCTGTCGCCTTTAAACAAAATAAGACGCCATTGTATATTCAGCTGCACACACCGGGGTATGTTCGGCTTTTCAAGAGGGAACAAATGCCATCCTTAATATCATTCCGGGGGTTTTTCAATTTGAAAGTCTGGTTTCTTTGATTGTTAATTAAGCCCTATCCTGTGTTTTTACAAGCAAAAGATTTTAGTTATCAGAATCAGGTCATACCCCCTTATGAATGGTTTGACATGCCATTACATACACTAAACTCATTATAATTGAGAAATAATAGCTTTGCAATTATGTTCATTCTCTATGGGATGTCGTCTGCTTGGGCAGTGTTGGTCCATATAGTGACATCATTAAAAACATCGTTATTTTTCCGGCGAATCTCTCGTATATCCCAGCTGCTATGGAGGTGGTTGTATTTTTATTTTTATAAATCACCCGATATGAAGTTGACCTATAACTTGTACGATGGCCATCTGTTAGCTTACCAGTTTCTAGTGATACATTAGTTGACATATTTGTGATTTTGTTTGAATTTCACCTTTAAATTGTTACGGTAAACAACTAAAATGTTAGAGGAAACGATAAATAAGTACATCATAGCGAACGCAGCCTATCAACAAATAGCCTCCCTACACGGCGCTGCATGTCGCACGCATTTACTCATAAGAATTTGACTACATTGGATGGGCACTTTCGCTCGCTACACGCTAATTGCACACATGGTCTATGATGCCACCAGCAGACCGTCTTCCGCCATCTTGTTTAATTCCGAAACAACATGGCCGTCGTCATTATTGTTTTGATACTAGTATTCTATGTGCGATTGTTTTTTTTTTTGGGGGGGGGGGGTTTTGGGGGTGCATGATGGTGGATGATCGTGTGCGCGGTGCCTGCAATACCCATTACCCTAAATAACGTTGTATAAACCGCCCTCGTGTATTAACCGCACCCCTCTTTTTCGCCCTAAAAAAAAAAAAAAAAAAAAAAATTTTTTTTTTTTTTTTTTTTTTTGCCGAGATTTTTTTTGTTTGTGTGTAAGATCATTACGGTACTGTAAATTAAAAAACAGTAGGGACCTAGGATAGAACCTTGTGGTACACCATGTGTAATAGAAGAAAAATTGCGCTCTGGAAAGACCCCCCATTTGTTACCCCAAAATGTGGTAAATGTTCCTGACAACCATCCTATTAGGTCGGCATCGCTGTGAATGTCACATAGATTTGGGAGAGACATATAAAGTATTTTGTGAGTGCATGGAGTTGCCCAGCTTGAAAACATAGGGCCTACATGATCTCCATAATGTGGGTATATATGTTTTCTCACCACATCTTGGTTCCTCCCCTGTCCAGCTGCTCTCAGAACAGGTTCTATTTGCACTACCACGCAACACATACTGTCCAGGGAGTGAACAACGAGACACTAGAAACGTCCCTTCAAGAAGCTCATCATGAGGGTAAGTAGCAAGTTTGTTCGTCTCTAGTCCGTTCACATACTGGACAACGCGAGAAATGTATCCAGGCTTGGAACACAACCTTTCCATTCTATCTGCAGTAGTCAGAAGAACAAAAGAATATGCAGGTTAAATTGGCAACAGTATGGTGACTTCTGTAGGGTTGACTAATAAATTGTACTTCTGAGAAGTTCTAAGAAAGCATATGCCCCATATCCTTGATTCTTAATCTCTAATCTTTTTATCTCTAATCCCCATGTCATTGCCTATATTGCAGTGTGTGTGTGTGTGTGTGTGTGTGTGTTTGTGTAATTGAGTTTTAAGAGACGTGAGTCAATCAGATATGATTATTTATGATCACCATCCAAAAGACGCAACTCAGTTCCGAACGCCTAAGCCAGTTTTTAGGCAAACAATATTCTTCCGGAAAGTCTTGCTTCAGGAAATTCAAATCTTGTCTTGCTTTCTGAAATCTAGATTCCTCTGTCTCAAGACTGGTAACCAAGAAATATACATCATACCATCTTGAACTTCTTTTTTAATATATGAGTTCCCTTTAATGGACTTTAACATTGCTATCTGCAGATCACCATTTTCACCAAGGTAAATTTAAGAAAATGGAAGAAACCCTTATAATATGAAATAGTATACAACTCCATAAGGTTTATTTTTTTATTTTTAGCCCTTTAATGTGCCACATCAGACAATTGGCACATGCAATAGGGAGCCAAGAGTGCTAGTCAACACAAAGAATAGGTAGCAATGAACTTAAGGATTTATAACCTTTCGTATTCTGAATACCCCATGTCATGCATCGATGTGGCATTACCGTATACTACTCTCATATCACATGTTTGCAAAAGCATTCTGTCACTCAAAAGTTGAAAATGTTCTTTAACCCTTTCGCGACAATCATGATGCATGTGTAGAAAGGGCAAAAATGTATGCACACACTGCATCCATTTTTATTCATGACTGTCTTGCGTTTGATGTCAGAAATTTTAAATGAAAATAAGCTTTAAAATCCCTAAGTTGCCAACATATTGAGAAATTCAAAATCATTGATTTCCGATCAAAATTGGTAATAATTTTTCAACTTTCTCTACAACATTCCTGCCCATGTAAATTGTTTTCAGAGACATTACATTTCATTAGAACCGATTTAGCAAACAAAGACAAAAATCGTTGCCAATTTAAAGGACAAAATGTGATCAATTTAGCCCTAAACATAAATCCTATCCCGAAGGGTTAAGGGTTAAAAACACATATTACTTTGTTATGTGTGTGTCACAGAATTATGTTTATCAAACCAGTGTATGAGGGCAAGCAAGATAGGAATTGAACGACTGATCATATACATGCAATGTTCACAAACAGGCATATACACAAGCAACCATAAGGAGACCATAATATACAAAAATTGCTGTAACCTGGCTTACCACATATCGGTACAGCGACTGACCATACTCCCCTCTCTAAACATTCTGTCTGCACTGACGGCTGAGCTGTATAGCCTTGATTACAACTAACAGAAATGGATACACGCTCACCAATGGGCAAACCCTCATCAAAGATATTCCCTATAAAACCTCTTATTGAGTAACGCTCTCCTCTGGATCTATCTGGGAGCATGCATCGAGGAGGGGCTGTTGGAAAAACATTAATTAAAGATGGCATTACAAACAAGAGAAAGTTCATTGAATTGTGGATTCTACCACCAAGCAACTGTCTGATCCTTGCTCAATCTAAGGACTTTCTTGCGTTCTTTCAATCAATCACATAGCCACGGCATCATCAGGGTTGCCTTTCAAAGCCCAAACACCCTAAGAAACAGGCTATTTCATCCAAATGATTAATCGATAATAGAAGAAAGGACAGGTATTGTCAACAAGATAACATGTACTGACTGTGGCAATTCCTATGTGGCAATTCCTATGTTGAAGAAACTGTGAAAACACTGATACAGTGTTGATTGAAAAAACACAAAAGAGTACTTATAGATTGAATCCATCTCATTCAGCAGGATCAGAACACACCCTTAATACGTACTGGACACAACATTGGATGGGATATGACGCCCATATCATCGACTTTAAAACACATGGACTACTGATCAAGAAAAGTCAAAGAATCTATCTAGACCAAAAGGATTAATCCCTCACTCAATAGGGACTCTGGCTATTCACTGTCACCTATCTTGGCGCCTGGTGATCTTGAGGTAGCAGACGGCAAGAAACTGTGTGAAGAATGATTTGCTTTGAGAAAGTCCACAGGAGTGGATGAAAGATTGCCTACTCAGTAATTAGGTTGGTAGAAGCTGAAATCATATGATAATTTGTTTTGGGGTAACCAAATTCAGTCAAAATCTATTTCATCTTTAAGCTAGTTGAAAGCCAGTCTAAGGTACATATATGGTCATCAAACTGAGCAATGTCTTGAATGGATTTTCACGTAGCACCAATATCCATCATGCTGTGAAGCTCATGGTGCTTCAACATTCTTACCCAGGTCATAACTGAGCAGCCCAAGAAACTAGCACTCAAGCATGTCAGCTAACCATTTAAACCTGGATGGGGAGTGGTAAATGTAGATTAACATCTTGCCAATGGACACTGGTGGTGGGCTTGAATTCAAGCCCCATAAGGCTTTAACAAAAAAGATGTTGTATTGCCCTTTAGGTGCCAAAACATGGGTCGGTCGGTCAGAAATTTTTTTCCCCTTTTTTTTCTCTCCCTCTTTGGGCTGATAGTTTTCAGTTTTGAATGCTCTAATATTTGTTTTCTCTAAAAAAAAATGTAAAAAAACACTAACAACAACAAAAATTTAGGCTGACCGTAGATTTCGAAAATTTTGGGTCGGTCGCAAAGGGCAATACAACATCTTTTTTTTTAGGCCGAACTTGTGATCTTTGGTCTGGTGACATATCCATTAACACCAAAACGCCTCTACAACCCATCGTCTCAGTTGCGATATACACGTAGCAGATGTTGCAGCTCGTGATTTTTAAGGTACTATGTCCCTTTTGCAGCCAACCTCAAATTCTGTAGAACTTTGCATGAATTATGAATATGTCATGTATGTCCTATCTGTGAAATTTAAACGTTAGCAGTGTCCTAATATTCAAATTATTCAAGGAAGTGTGTGTGTGTGTATTTGGTTTTTACAGACGTGTATCAATCAGATATGATTATTTACGTCTGGGGACCGACCTTTAAACGTCACCATCCGAAAGACGTGAATCAGTTTCGAACCTGCGCCCTCGGCTGAATCAGTTTGTAACTTCCACTGTTAGCTGGATTACAGGTGCACGCCACAACGCCTAGTTTACTTGCTAGACTCCACTTCAGACACTATTGAGTGACTGATTGAGCTGTAAAGGGTACATGAGCATTTTTCGACATCAATAACCCACTTCTTGTGATGGCCAAAATTAAACTGATTGAATCTTTGCGCAGCATAAAACGTATGACCATTCGGTACAATGGTCTGAAAATCAAGACTATTACTTATTGGCTCTATAGCTCCCAAGTCAATTTGACAACTAATAGTCATTATTTTCCCACTTGAAGACATTTTCAAGCCCCACCTTTTTTAGGGAAGTTCTAAATTAGTATTATCCTTCAAATGCCGTTGGAATTTAACCTTTTCATTTTTTTGGCCTGCAAATGGGACATAGTACCTTTAATATAAGAATATAACAACCTGACTAAATTGACTTCTTCTTTACCCAAAGTCCTCCAAATATTTGTTTACCTGCTACTCTGCATTCTGGCGTAGAACCTGTCCATTGTCCATTGTCACACTCTCTCTCTGCAGTTCCTTCAATTTCCCAGCCTTCACTGCAGCTATACCTTACCCAGGTGCCATGCACATATCCTTGTACCCCTGGTAGTATTTCAATGGTGCTACCATAGGCCCTCACTGGATGTCCACATGACACTACATCAAAAAAATGTCAACACTGGATTTGAAAGTATGAGGATATTATATTAAGCCCATACAAATAATGCATCATGATTTGTATGCATCACGACTCGGACGAATCAAGTTTATATAATCACAAGAGGAAGATCCGGCTTGAGGTCATGAAGCAGAAGCCATCACACATCTCCCAGATGGTGTGGAAGGCTTAGGTCCAGGTAGGTTGTATATATATACAGGTAACAACTAAATTATCCATACCCCTTGTACATATGAGGGATTTTTTTTGTGTGTGTAACTCTAGCATGAAAGGTGTACTGGATGAATTATGGCCTTTGTTAAATACTTTTAGATTTTAATCTAAATTAGCTAAACTTTAATATGTCAAATTCAAAGAAAAATTGGGACAAATCAATTTTTCACAACTAGTTACAAAAGTTGGTAAGGGTATGAATTCTGCAAATCTATGAATTTTGAGTTGTGCATATTGTGTCTTTGGCGCGTACAAAGTTTAGATGTTATGGATGGCATATTCACTAATGCACTCGCAAATGGAAAGTATTTGTACAATAATTAAATAATTCCCGTTGGTGAAGGTGATGGGACAAGCTATCACTTCCGAGGCGATCTGGATGTAGCTATCTTTCCGAAGAGAAGCTGAGGAAAGATAGCGTATACATTCAGATCGCCGAGGAAGTGATAGTTTGCCATCGCCTGAAACCAAAAGGTGATTATTTGTTTTATATTCTACATCAGAAACATTTCACTTCTTCCGTCATTTTAGAGTAACAAATCATCAATTAACAGCTAGCAAACGGTGTACGATACGTACAGTGCATGCAGTACTTACGTACGTACGTACGTATACACGACGTATACAAGATCGAAGGGCGTTGCACTGTGTAGATAGTACTTCTATCTTCAGTGAAAGTGTGTTGCACTGTGTAGAAAGTACTACTATCTACACAGAGCAACAAACTTTTCTTCTCCCATCAATGATGTGCGAACTATCTTTCATCACGTGATTTACTTTTTACCAATCGTAGCGCAAGATTCTTTGTATGTGGAATATAATGTATATTAACCTTCATCATAACACAGGTGCATCCCCCTTCCATCCTCTAGTTTCATTTTATGTTATATATATATCCCATATGAAGATTCTAGGCTTCTGACTGGACAAACAAAACTGCAGTAATGAAATTAACTTCCGACTGCTGAGCAGTAAAGTGACAAATATTGACTGGGCATAGTCCTACTTGCGGATACTATGCAAGGACACAATGGTTGCATATGAAGTTAAAAATTATGGATATGCCTAGTGGGACTCGCACATTGCTCTAAGAAGGGTACATTTTTCCTAGACAAATAAATACATTTTGACAGACATATTTTGTTTAAATATCTCTTTTTGAGAACTGACACAGAGGGATGCGTATTCATTGACTGCTTATTTTTGGTTAACAGTTTAAAGTAAAATTCCTCTGTGATCTTGAGACTGCACTATGCTGTAGAGTACAGTTTCGAGATTACCTTGGGCAATAGTTTTAAAAGCAGTCAATAGTTGTATAATGAATAGTGATCAATTTCTCTCTAGCCTTACCTCTCTGACATGTTGCCGTTAAGGGTGTGCTCCAAGCACCTTCATGGCATCTTGGCTGTTCTTGGTTCGTACTAAGCTCAAACCCTTCTTCACATGAGACATCGAGCAACGTACCATGAGAAAAGTGAGATTCTGATTGTAAAGTAATCATATGATCCGGAAGGTCTGGAGCATTGCAAGATGCTATTCGGAAGAAATCATGGAGCATAAAATATGAACAAAAAACATCAATACAACGGAAGAAAACTTTGCCTGACATTTGGTACTTATACATGCACATATGTGTTCTCTTCGAACTAAATGTAGTGGTCTTAGTTTTTCAAATCGTTTTTCCTCTCATCCAGCTGTTTGATGCTCTCCATCTCATTTCTGTTTTATTTCCATCACCTCCACCCAGCACATGATACTTTTGTTCATCCTTCACTATTATTCAGGACACCCATGACCCATGACCCTTCCACATGGTTATCCTAACTGGTTAACCTTTCAATCGTGGTTCTTTTACTTTTTAGGTTCTTCCATTCTTAGTAATGGTTACATTGCTCATTAATTCAAAAATATTTAAACTGTTGCACAATGTCTATGAATGTCTATTTATACAAGTTTACGCTTAGTACTAAACACACAAACATACACATAGAATAGTATGTAGCTTAAGTTGTACCTGTATTCAATAATTCATATGATATATGTTAAGATCCAAATGTTAAGATACTCTACTATTTTCTGGTCCCTATTATTAATTCGAGATATTTGTTAAACATACATTTATTATTATTATTATTATTGTTATATTACTGTATTTGAACGTTTGGATAATAAAACCCACTCAACTCAACTTAACTCAACTCAACAATGTGTTGGAAAGAGGGGTCTACTGTGCAGATCAATAAATCGCAGCACAACTGGACTTCTCTTAATCCTCATCTTTATTTCTGATATTATTCTTAATATTTCTGAAAATTTATTATTTCTAACGGACGATTCTGATATGTTTGTACAGAGCGCGTATGCTTAGCAAATGTCATTTATAGAGATTTTTTAATTGTTTTTATGCTTCCGTTACAAAGTAGCCGGAGGCATTATGTTTTCGGGTTGTCCGTCCGTCCGTACGTCCCGTTCTCGTGATCGCGTTATCTCAAGAACCGACTGATGGATTCCTCCCAAACTTTGGTCATGTATGTAACTTGCGGAGCCAATGAATTGACTAGATTTTGGGGTCACGTGGTCAAAGGTCAAAGGGATCATTATGTATGCAAACATAGCTCGTGATCGCGTTATCACAAGAACTGATTGATGGATTCCTGCCAAACGTCATGTATGTATCATGCAGAGCCAATTAATTGATTAGATTTTGGGGTAACGAGGTCATAGGTCAAAGGTTACAGGGCTCATTATGTATGCAAAAAAAGCTTGTGATCACATTATCATTAGAACAGATTGACAGATTACCATGAAACACAGGACATGTATCTTGCTGAGGCAATGAACTGATTAGATTTTGGAGTCATGAGGTCAAGGTCAAAGGTCATAGGGCTCATTATGTATGCAAAAATTGCTTGTGATCGCATTATCATTAGAAACGATGGATGGATGGATTACCATCAAACTCAAGACATGAACTGAGTAGATTTTGGGGTTATGAGGTCAAAGAAAGATCAAAGGGTCATACATGTATATGAGAAATAGCTTGTAATCACGATATTCTGAAAACCTGTTAATGGATTCCAATCGAACTTGAATTTGAAAAATTTCTTTTGTTTTGGTTTGTAAAATTGCTCTATGACGGAGGCATGATTTTCAACTGCGCGCAGTCGAAGTTCCATCTAGTTTTCCTCTTTCTCAACTTTCCATGCTTTCTTACACAAATTGACGTGATTTGATGTTGTGTCATTTACAACCCATCAAAAATGATTTGGAACCCTCAAGTATGACTCTAGTTATCTTGTATTACAATTAACATTTCATTAGGTATTACAGTGAAATCTGTATACAAAGACCGCTCGAGGGAAACATGAAAAGTGGTCTTTATAGGCAGGTGGTCGTTAAAGCAGGTTCGACTGTAAAAGAGAGCTTTTTACTTCCAATTGGAGTTTGGTATGTTTGGTACAACGGAACAGAGGAGTCCAATGTGATATTCTTCGACATCCTTTGCTTTTGTATATTCTCTAGATATTGTATTCAGTGACATGTGAGAAGCTGTGGTTTTGAAGAAAAGAGGATATACTGTAATGCAAAGTAACACATGGATACATAAATACATAGAAGTATTACCTTGAATACACCTTGGACTGCGTGGGACTGTAATTCTCCTATCACACCAGTACCTATCATGTTCTTTCTCATAGCCAGGATTACAAGTGAAAGTGATGTTTTCACCATGATTGTATAAGATTTTACCATTTGGGATAAAACCGCCATTATTTAGGGGAACAACAGTGCACGTTTCTGAAAAGAAAAGTCATCAAAGTACCACAGTCATAGGAAGATCAATCAATCTTAGTTAAATACCCGGTAGGAAGAATTCCTTGAATGCTTGAGCACCCTTTCATGGTAGCTCGGCTAAAGCCAGAGTAATAATAATATGACAGGGCCCTCAGGGAGAACATTCTGGCGAGGCTTCCATTGGTAAACAAGATATATTATTATTATTATCATTGATAGATTGCTTAATTATATATAGATAGATGATCATACAAACTTACATGTCATACATGTACCCCTACACAAAGCTTGGCAACAACTAACTTGTCATAAGAGCATTAACTCTGTTTAAAATGATGTAAGTTAAACACCATTCTGTCTCCAAACAAATTATATTTTACGAGGTAACATCCAAAACTGCAATTCATTACTTTAATCATAATAATTGCTGAGATGTACAACAGAGTCTCAAATACCATTCTCAGATGTTTTTATACACAATGATGGATAAAGGTGTTGTGGTCCAATGGATAAGTCTCCTGACTGTAAACCACAAGGTATAAGGTTGAAATCCCTGTTGCAGCTGTTACACTACTCTACTACAACCCCACTGTACAGCTTACAAAAGCCAAGAATGGGGAGGCATCAAGGCCTAGTTGTTCCATAAAACTTGTTATCAGTAACAAATGCTAAAATTCTATGGCAAATTAGCTCTCAGGCAATCAGATGCTACAATTTCAGTAGCTCATAACAGTTATTGTAACTTTAGAATACTCACCTGGCTCACATACGGGTTTATCTTGGTCCCAGGATGAATTACCAAGACAGGTAAGATCAACATGTCTAGTGTCCGAGCCTCTGAGGACGTGACGGTCGTGACATGAAATTCTGACCTCCTCACCTTCCAATAGAACCTGCTGTGTGGCAACATCAGTGCTGGAGACCCCAGCGTTCTCCACATGAGGGACGACACATCCCACCCGTGTTCCGTTCTCGGCACCGTTCACTGAAAAAGATTCAAAAAATTCATTCTCTCTTGAGGTGTACTGGCCGGCTCATGTGATGAACAACGGATTAGTTCGCATCTTATTCAAATAGATATAAACTAAAGTAGTCTATTAAACTCATCTACTATAACACAGGGTTAACCCGTTGATTACTGAATGCTTTCAGTTCCGTTGACTTAATACAGGAGCTGACCGTTTCCCGTAGGCAATAGGTTAAGATGCTTTTGGGTTGTGACAGAGGAAATAATATTGTATTTAATTTTCACTATTTCACTAAAAAAGTTGCAATGTGTAGCATATGTCAACGTCCTTAATGGTATTAAATCTCAACATTGTGGTCTACAACAGTTCATCACTACAGAATTTGAGAAAGGAAATATAAAAATGACAATATTTATCGGTGCTAAAACATGTCGAAAATAAGAAAAATTACCCCGACCATTGAACTTTGACCTTGTTCACTTAAAATATAATCACTCCATCTTTACATGCTTTAATCCAAGTTTAAAGGTTCTAAAAGTTTTCTGTTTGGTTCAAAAGTGGGATGGACGGATGCACAGACAGACAGACACTCCTTAAAACTTCAGCACCATGGTGGTAGCTCTAGAGGCATTTAAAAAAGGACTTGGCTGCAGTTATCCATTTTTCAGACAGTTATTCTTCTGCTTATGTACATGCATGCTCACAACAGGTCATGCAGAGTTACAGACCCACACTAACCTGGCATACAAAAGAGTAAATAAACATTTCATCTAATTATCTACTGTACCATAATAATAATTGCAATATTGTTCTGGGTTTATTTAGCACTTAATACATTGACAATGGCTCAAAGCACTTTACATATATATAAATTTATTAATTAATACCGTAGGATGCGAAAGTTCATGTGGTTGGATGAGCAAGTGTGTGCTTGTAAAATGGCGACTGGTTAAAATGCTCCCCAGGGAGTGGAAAATGTGCATACATTGTGTGCGGGTAAGCCTGAATCCATTGACCAGGGTAATAATATATCTGTAAAGCACTTAGGCACATCCTTGGATCGATGTATTGAGCGCTATATAAACACAGAATATTATTATTATTATTATTATTATTATTATATCAGTTATTCAAATAACCAAACAACAAAGCTTACCTGATATAGATAGTCCTTGTTGATAGACCTCGATTTCGCACAGACTGAGTTCTCGCTTCTCGTCATTTATTGTTGGAATGTGCACACTGATGACATTACCGATGATACCGGTGATTCCCTCTCCCTCACATCTTATGGGGATCCCATGGTTTTCCCTGGTACTACTCTCGATTTGGTGTTGGGTGATTGGTTCTCCGCACAACAGGTTTGTAGTGTAATCATCATTCAACCCCACTCTTATTTCTGCACCCACCAGATCATATCCTACGATTCGAAAATATTTTGGTGTAGATTTATTTTGTTATAAACCCTTTTCAATTGTAACTAAGCAGTCACTGAAGTATTACTTTTGAAAGCAGTGTTTGAAGTTCTACTGCATTTGTAAGCAATGCAAGTAAAGTTTTCATTAAATTCAAAGGGGTGATTTTCCGTGACATGACCAACGGTTCTTTCATGACCCAAAAAAGCTTAATGCATGAGGCTGATGAGTATTCTTTCTTGCATTGAAGAACAATACCTTAGTATAATAACATACACATGGAATTACCAACATTGCTTCTGTACATAAAAAAATATAATGTCATTTAGGCTTAACATTTTGAAAACCTGACTTTTAAACATAGAATAGCCCTATGGGCAGTATTCTGAGCATGAAATTATCTCTAACATATCTTATTTTATCTATATAAAATACTCAGTATTCTGAGACCACATTTGATCTCAGATTTAATCTTGAATTTTATCTCAATCTCTTACACCTTGCATGCTCATTACAGTTACCGGTATACAAATAGTATGTAAGACTTTAATGCTAACGCCCATCATATTTTATGTGAAAGAATAAATAAATGTTATTCTGCATGTGCACATAATTAGCATATTCATTGAATCTGTATAACATATGTATTTCTAACATTATCAATACAATTGCCACACTTGTTAATAAATGACGAGGGTCGTCTGTCTACTCACTGTGTTCTTCCCTGTCAAGACGGTTGTAAATTTTCACATCAGTGAAACTATAGATATCCTTCATGACAGCCTTCCACCAGGGATTATTAGTCACCTCTACAATGAAGGAAAAAGGAAAGAAAACAAGAGTAAACAGCAAATTAATACAGAAAGGTAAGGTTTAAGTTGAAAAGAGAGCAGAGCAGTGCAAGAATGGAATTAATACCATTCTAATAAATTCTAATAAATAAATAGACAAAGAAATGAATGAACAAACTAAATGAACAAAAAAATGAATGCATAAGTTATTCAATTTATCAATAAATGAATGAATAAACATAATTACAAAATAATTCATGAAACTATAAATCACATAAAAAATACTAATATTACTGAATTGACTAATAATAAGCAAACCAATAGATGTGTAACCAGGTGACTGTTCTATAAAGACTAGTCACATACCAACATCCTGTTTCCACATAAAATGCTGGATTACATGACTCACTTTATGCAAATATCTTTTAACACGTGACCCCGCAACATTACTTTGTCCCTTTGTTTCTGAACACCTTGAACTCGTGAACCCGCTTGACTCCTCGCAGTCCGTGTCACGAGTTTAACCATCACACATCCCTTCTTCGCCTCCTGTTTTACAGGTAATTTACCATATTTTGTATTAAACTTATATTTAAGTAAATCATTATTATCATGTTATATAACTTTGTGCGGTTGTACTGATGTATCATTGGATATGTTCTGATGTTCGCATTGGTAGATATCGTTGTTTTAAGGGAAGAATTTAAGTTAAGAAAGTGTAGCTTTCTTACAACTATTTGTGAAGCGTTATACTGTATGGGTGAATGGTACCCGCGAATATATATATTTCACATTGTACATAACTATTTAGCTTTCTTACTTAAAGATATGAGCTAATCAATATTTTGTCCTTTATGAACCACTATTGTGATTCTAGTTAGCATTTGACATATTCTAGTTGGGGAAATATTATTACGATTTTCCATATTCGATTTGATAACGTTTTGAGAGATTTCCATCTCAGAAGGAGATAACCTTCGATTTGACAATGAACCGGCCAGATTTTGCTAGTCTATAAGTCCGTACTTTCTTATAATATGTACCGAGTTATTATGTCGTTTATTTTGTTTAGTATCTTACATTACCATGTCAAGATAATTATCATGTTACTATGTGTTCCGATATACCAGGGATTGGTGTGGAATTGGTGTACAACTTTATAATCATTTATCTACGATACATTGGTGTCTGCGTGATTAGACTATGTACGTTCACATGATGTGTAGGGAGTGAGCGCATCGTTGAGAACAAAGAAAGGATTACAACTTTTAACTAATAGTACCAGTACATGTATTACTTTGACAAAGAGGAACTTGGGCTTTTTAGGTTTATTTGTCTAACTCTGTAATCTGTATAGAGCAGGTACTATAGTATTAGTAGCTGAAGTAAATATGCTTTAGCTGTCACTATTATATATGTATGAGTGGGTTTTATTATGGTCCAAAAGACCAAAACGCTCATTTATCTATTCTGCCCTTTACAATAATGAATTAAGTTAGAGAACAACAATTATTATTCATTTGCACGATATATGTCTAGTTTACGAAAGCACTATATATTTATCACTCGGTAGTCGCATATTATTAGTCAGACATGTATAAATCTATTTAGTCTATTCCTTTTATGTTAGTTATAGTTTCTTCGTTATCATTAGTTAGTACATATTTGTTATCGTCTTGTTTACTTTATTTAGGTTTAGTCGAGTTAGATATTGGCTATCTTCGTAATTCAGCAGTTATAAGTTTCGAGTATTTGGTATTAAGTTAATATTTACTATATATTATCCATTCTAGTGAATGATAAGTCTTTGTTTGGTTAAATATTGGAAAGGGACGTGTTGTTGATATTTACTTTGCTATTTCATCTAATGGCTAAGTTTGGATGTAAACATATATATTAGTAGGATAGCAACTATAGAAGTGTATTTGTGTTTTGATTATGTGAGTTTGTTTGTTGAATACGAATATTCAATTATGTTTTATATATATTATTACTTGTTATTAAAAGGCAGTCTGTGTCACAAGTTTAACCATCACACATCTCTTCTTCGCCTCCTGTTTTACAGACTCATCTCATCACTATTTTTGGTACCCTACTCTTACAAAAGTAACGAGGGCTACAGATGCATTTAATTATTAAAAAGAACTTGAACTTTTATGGCACATTTAAGTACGGCAATGTAGCTATAAGCACGTAACAAATTCAAGCCAGTCTACATCTTACAGGCATGTACAATGTTGACCGTATCCCCATGGACTCGAGTTCCAATCCGAATGGATACCAAATATCTGGGTGGATATAGAAGCAATAAATGCCTTTCTTCCATCGGATTGAACTCCTTTTGACTATTTGGATCGTAAATTCAGATATGATTTGAACGGTGGGATGTGCGAATTAGCTGAGACATCAGAAATTTATCTGCGGTTTTATAAATGCAAAAATCAGCGCTGAACAGGAAATTTCTCAAAAAATAAAGTATTTCACAGCAAAACAGTGTCATAAAATAACCAGAACATCAATTTTATGTGGTACACTTTTGAACTGGTCAAAAAATAAAAATTTGATGCCCTGGAAGGGACATAATTTCATTTAGCTTTACAAGATTAAATAGAAACTAAAGGGAATGGAATTTTTGTTATTTTTGGAATAAATTTGCATAAATTATCATAATTAATTAATGGAGAACAATTTCGAAATTCGGTGTAGAAGTTTAATGTACCAAAGTTAGCTCTACGATACAAAGCAAACCAAATCAAAATCGGTCTAAATATGAAGGAGAAGAAGCATTTTTTTTTTTTTTTAATTATTTTTGGAATAAATTTGCATAAATTACCATAATTAATCAATGGAGCAAAATCTCAAAATTCTTTGTAGAAATTTAGTGTTACAAATTTAGCTCTACGATATAAAGCAAACCAAATCAAAATCGGTCAAAATATGAAGGAGAAGAAGCATTTTTTGTGATTTTTTAAATTATTTTTGGAATAAATTTGCATAAATTACCATAATTAATCAATGGAGCAAAATCTCAAAATTCTGTGTAGAAATTTAGTGTTACAAATTTTGCTCTACCAGATAAGGCAAACCAAATCAAAATCGGTCAAGAAATGAGGGAGAAGAAGCAATTTATGTTATTTTTGGAATAAATTTGCATAAATTACCATAATTAATTAATGGAGAACAATTTCAAAATTCTGCGTAAAGGGATAGGGCAACAAAGTTAGCTCTATGATATAAAGCAAACCAAATCAAAATTGGTCGAAATATGAAGGAGAAGAAGCATTTTTTGTGATTTTTAAATTATTTTTGGAATAAATTTGCCTAAATTACCATAATTCATCAATGGAGCAAAATCTCAAAATTCTGTGTAGAAATTTAGTGTTCCAAATTTAGCTCTACCAAATAAGGCAAACCAAATCAAAATTGGTTAAGAAATGAGGAAGAAGCAATTTTTGTTATTTTTGGAATACATTTGCATAAATTACCATAATTAATTAATGAAAACAATTTCAAAATTCTGTGTAAAATTTTAGTGTACCAAAGTTAGCTCTACCAGATAAAGTAAACCAAATCAAAATCGGTCGAGAAATGAAGGAGAAGAAGCATTTTTTGTGGTTTCAAATAAATTTGCATAAATTAGCATAGATAATGAATTTCACGATTCTGTGTAGAAGTTTTAAATCCCCTTCCTAGCCCTATCATATGAAACAATCAGAATCAAAATCGGTTGAAAAATAATGAAGAAGAAGCATTTTGAAAACTGTGGACGGACGGACGGACGGACGGACGGACGCCACGCCATATAGCTCATCGGGCCCTTCGGGCCGGATGAGCTAAAAACTAGGGTACTTTTTTTTTTACCCCTTCAACGTTCACCTACACTTTGCAGTAAAAAATAATAATAATAATAATAGCATAATAGTCCACTCCAAATTTTATTAAACCGAAACGGAAATCCATAGAAGTGCACGTAGGAATAATTGTTCTCGGCCACTGCTGCTATACTTACTTGTTCTTGAGCAATACTGCGAAGCACTGTCGGTATTACCATCCCTGGCCAACCATGCATTGCCTATCAAAGCTTGATTTCTCTTAGGTGGTGTTTGAGAGACATATGTATGCGAGTCTAGGATTATGTTACGTGCTAAAGAAGAATAAGACATCAATGGTTTTTTTTAATGTGCAACAAAGCAATACATTTATATGTTCTCTGTAGCTTCCTATGGTAACTGAGTATTCAAAATTGAAAATTTCAGTAAAGTCATGTGGAAGTCTTCAATTTACTTTCATTAAATTTATCCTATATAATTTCATTCTATCATCTCTTTCCTTTCTTTTTGTTTCCCCTTACACAATCTACCTCCTAACATCCCAAAAGCGGGTTCTTTTGACAAAAGAAGACATCAACAGCCATTCAAAAATGCTACAATATCGTAAGACCAAAAGCATCGATTGTGAAAGCAACATATACCACTTTCATTGGTCTCACACGTCCAGAAAGTATCTCATGCTAATCTTCTGTCCATATTTCATAGCTTCATTGTCTTTTAAGCAAGGTTAAAGGAAACCTAACCCCAAAGAATAAATGTAGACATTCTGAAAAATAAAATAAGTTCCTGCCCTTTGATGTATAATATTCCTTACGAAAATGTATAAGAGATATATAAATGAAGATATTCCTGGCATGATGTGATGCCTTTCAGCAAGACATGGTCGCAGCCATTTTCTTAAAAATGTGACGTACCAGTTGAAGTTGTACATGTATTATGCATCAAGCTTTAGTTGGAAAGAATTGTTAAATCAATACCAAAACCTTTACTTTTCAGTGAGGAAAAATCATAACTGAGAAGATAGAAATTATATTTGCTGAAAAATAAATAACAGGGGAACAATTGTAACTAAATTCATTTATAAATAATACACTATGGCAGTTGAAAAATCAATTTCATTTATGAGAAACCTTAACCCTAGAAGAGCACCAACTTATTTATGAAATTTGCGTTCTGGCAAGTGTAGTACAAAAGATAATAGCAGGTGAATGAAATGCTTCATCACCACACACGTCTGGGAAGGAAGCATCCATAAATTTGAATACATTTACTTGCTAAACGACTTCGCATAGTACGTCACGTAATCAAGAAAATGGCGATGCCCATGTCGTGCTGAGAAACTGCACATTATTCTTGCATTATACCTCTCTCATACACTTTGGTGGGGAATCTTGTAGATTAATGGGCAATCATATAATAAATCTCTCAGAATAAGTAAAGTTATTTCTTGGGGTTCGGTTTCCTTTAACTGTAGCATCTTGATAAAGTCATGGACGGAGCATAATTACAGCTCTGTTTTACAACAGACATATTTGAGGAATAATTGTTGAACACACAGAACAAAATATGATATTCTTACATTGTGTGCACGTAGGAATAACTGTCAACCACTGTGATGCATTGCAGACTGCAGTTCCATTTAATGCAGGAAGGTATCCCGAATCACAGTTGACAGTTACCTTTGTTCCATGGATGTATTTCCCATTTGCCTGAGCTATTCTGGTGTAGTCAACAAGACCCTTTATTGTGTCTGGGATAGGGTCGCACGGCTCTAAAAGAGTTTGAACACACCACAGGTAAAAACATAGTGTTATTAGGAAAGTCCCAGGAGTTTGTTCTGGTGTAGTTAACAAGACCCATTGTGTCTGGGATAGGGTCGCACGGCTCTAAAAGAGTTTGAACACACCACAGGTAAAAACATAGTGTTATTAGGAAAGTCCCAGGAGTTTGTTCTGGTGTAGTTAACAAGACCCATTGTGTCTGGGATAGTGTCGCACGGCTCTAAAAGAGTTTGAGCACACCACAGGTAAAAACATAGTGTTATTGGGAAAGTCACAGCAGTTTGTTTACGCAATGAATTCGTTCATGTAAAAACTGCTTAATTGTTTGGATTATATATGATACAATGTAATATGGTTGAATAAATCAGGTAACTAATACACATGTAAACTATTCATACTTAGACCAAACAACGATATAAGTCCATTTTGGTACAAGGTATTTCACATCAAGCTCTTCTAGGTACGACCCATAATATTCCTCACAAGAATTGATCGGTTTTCAATTAATTACTGACGATACCTCCTAACATTCATTTGTCATGACTATAATGGGACTAGAACAGTAAATTTGGACTTACTTGGATAACAGTGGATATCTTGACTGCTTTCGACCCATATTCCATTATCACATCGACTACTACTGAAGCTTCTTGATCTGTAACCAAAACCGCATCGAAGGAGCCGGGTGTCTCCATGAAGTGGGTTTTCATGAGTAACTCCATCAGGGTTTGTGTAAGTTAATCTCCCATGGGATACATTTTTCGCTGAGCATGGGACTACAGATAGTAACAAACAAACAAAACACCGGACCACAAAGCTTTTTAAATATACAGTGTGTCCAAGCACCACTTTCCATTGTTTATATTGAATAATGCGTAAATTATGACTAATAAGTTGTGCATCAAATGAAAGAAGAAAAGCAGAGCTTTTTATATATGTATCTCTCATCAAGGAAATGATTCATTATGATAAAAAGGTTCCTGCCATGAAATTCATTTTTGTCTTTTCTGGGACGCACTGTATAGCATGAAAAATGGTGTCCTGATTTGGTGTAATGGGCACTTTTCACCAACATCAACAAGACCTGAGACTGTACTCTCCAACGGAAATGACAAAAGACTTAACTCTGTTTTGTTGACAATCAGCTGATTGTCAACGAAACTGAGTTTTTTTTTTCAATTCGGCTTGTTGCTACTGCAGGCAGCCAGTGAAAACAAATTCTTTTGATAAAATTATGGAAATGCAAGCACTACTTTAAACAAACAGAACTTTGTTATTCCGTGCTCATTTTTTCTGATTGAGGTGTCATATGAAAGGGCAGAAACTCAACTTTCTAGAAATGTAGTTTTCTCTTTGAAATTCAGATACCATCTACCAAATAACTTCTTGGTTTGCTCTCTTCAAATTGATTTTAATCACTCATGCGTGAAATATGCATCATATGAGTTGCATCAAATGAAAGAGGAAGCTCTAAGCTTTACAAATATGTATCATTTATTAGTTATAATTGTGATTAAGTTATGATAAAACATCCATAATTCTTGGTTTCATTTTTTCTGGGACGCACTGTATAAATGTCAATATTTTCATTATTAGGTGATACGTATGAAATATACGTATCACCTTTTGATTTCGTCAAGATTTTTCTTTATTATTATTATTATTATTTATTTTTATCATTATTCTTCCTCGAATTTGTTCGCAAGATATCTCAAGAATGAATAAAGCTATTATCATGAAACTTGTAATGATGATAGATATTAGTCTAACTTAGAACTGCGTGACGTTTCAGAGTCTCAAGATCATCATGACGTCATCTAGGCGCCATTTTGTGAAAATCGACTCATGATCATATCTTTATGACGGAAATGAATTTCGCATTCCTAATTATCATGAGTAAGGTCAATATCCGTCCAATCAATTCCAGGTCAATAAATGCGCGCAAACATACGCGTACTCGTTTGTCCGCGCGTGAATGAGCGCGCAAAATTTTAAATTGCTCCAAATCATCTCAAATTCATTTTGCATACGTTTCAAGCCATTATAAGCTTTCTATACAAAATCGTGCACGGCTGAACGCAAAATAATTACCCCTCAATTTGTTTTGACAGGATATTCCTCATATTTTTCAGAACAATTTGATACCATGTTCATCTCTTTATCACTATTAATAACGGAATGAGCGTCCTTTGAAGATAAATATCCGTGCATGCGAGCTCATGTATTACATAGCATATATGGGCAAAAACATGCCTATAAAAAGTACATCGGGATGAATAAGGACTGCCAATTTTTTTTTCATATTTAGATTGAGTATGAGTCGGAGATATGATTTCATGTCTCATTAGGCTATTAAGTATATTTTTACATAATCATATTGACCTTGGAACTCAAAATACGAATTTGCATATTATGACGTTAACATATTTATGGAAAATGATTGTATCTCTGCAAATATTGATCAATTGTAGCTGAGACAATTTTTCACAAGATTAATTATTACCAATATTTATTCATTTTGATGACGTCATTAGATTTTTGCTTTATATGCGTCTTATGCTATGGGAGGTGATTGATACTACATTCCAGTCTAGACTTGTTCATTATGTTGCGTATGTAGTGCCTCGAAATATCAGTTCAATGATTGGTAGGCTCTGCAATCAGGCGAAAATTTGAGCTTGTTTAGTAAATTAATAGTTTAATCATATAACAATTGTCTATCGAATACCTGAAGGGGGCGCTATACCACTTTTAATCATTGTCATCGTCATTTTAAACCAACAAATCATCATCATCAATACCGTCATTATCGTATTTATGAATATTATCATTAGATCATCATTGGCACACTTTCATGATACAAAAATAGCATACATATCACCTAATTCGTCAAAGTGACGAATTGAAGTCTAGTTATTATTTGTTATTATTATTCTTATTATTTTTAATATTATGATCATAAATATATATATATTTGTTTTTTAATTATTTTTCTTCCAATAGATTCTAACCCTCTTTTACAATGAAAAGACATGCCATACTAACCATTACTTTGTTTAATATTGTAACTAGAGAATGTCCTCCCTCAATGCCAACATGTACAACAGTAATTTAAGAAGGATTTTGCATTATGTATAATTAAGGAGTTATCTTCTATATCTTACCTAGCTCGCATCTAGGGATATTATTGGTATAGCTTCCTTGCTCGCATCTTCTCTCAGTCACCCCTTGCAGGCGATAGCCCCATGCACAGTCATATTGTACTCTGGTGTCATGTTGAATACGGCGGTTGAGCCAATCTTCATCAGAGACGGGTGGATCGTATGTAATGTTCAACGCCACATCACTGGACCACCTCACTTCGCATGGAGCTTTGGAAAACAATCAAATAAAGTTCATAAACTATTTGTGAGTAATATTCAATAGTAATGATAATAAAATAATAGCAAAGTAATGACAAGATACGTCATGTGGAAATATGAGATGTATTAACCCTATTTTAACTGGGCTATTTCAGACCAGGTTTTTACTGGGGGGGGGGGGGTCAATTTGACCCCCCCCTTAGATCTCGGCCGTTTCACCGCCGATCGCCGCGAAAATTTGCACGCATGTCAAGTGAAGTGTATAGAATACTATGGTAATTTCAAATTTTTGAAAAATTCACTCATTTGCATATTTATGGTAATTTATGCAAATAAGGTCATCAAATTCACATTTCTGCCCATAAATCATAGATTATTCATGTTTACGTATTCTTTTTCACTACATATATTTATTAGACCATTTGGAATAATAATACAACACAAAAAATTGGAAGAGCCAGGTTATTCCTTATGTTATCTCTTGTTTTTATAATTTCTTATGTATTTCATTGTTTTTTTAACTTATGTATTTGATTGTTTTTGTTGTTTTATTTCATTTATAACTACAATTCAACTATTTTGACCCCAAAACAAACATCTAAACTTTAAACAAGACTGAATAACCAATGTTTTATCTATTTTTAGGAAAAATGACTTTTACATATGTTTTGTACACAAATGCAAAGACAAAAGGTCACGTGACCTTGTAACCGTAGGTCCGATTTTCAAAAAAATTGTTTTAAAAGATGCGTAAGACTCGAAAGTAAAAAGTCATGAAAGGAAAATTGTATATCTGCCGCGGTTTCGGAGTAGTCGCAAAATTTCTACAGTCTAGTCCTAGGAAGAAGGGCGATAGTATTATTTTTCTGTCAACAGCCATCCTTCATCCAAACCCCTTCATCAACTCTACTAAGAACAGTTTATTTAGGACTTGAAAACTATATTTTTCAAATGCATATCAAACAAGAGGCATCTGGAAATAAAGAAAAGGGGATTCTGGCCACATGCATACACACGAGGGTGTTAGGCAACCAGTTTGAATGGAATGCCGCTGTTTTCAAGTCTTGGTGTTTGATAGCAAGAGTAAACGTACTTATAGCTTCATAGTCTATCAAAATGATCATTTACAATCTTTCAAAAACATGCACCTGGATCAAGTTCAATTTCAATCTCTTTACTGGATTAGGTGAAAACAAAATAGGCCTGTCTTCACTAGCTCGAGATTGCCAAATATCCTGCTATTTGAACTATCGTCATCAACCTGAAGTTGCAATTAGCGGGATATTTGGTCGGGATTATCATCCCAAGATATCTTGGGATAGTTTGCAAAATATCCAGCTATTTGTCCGGTGCGTCTTAACCAGACCGAAGACTCACACTATGCGCGAACGCCGAGCAAAATGCAATTTGTAACTTCGGGATTATTTCCCAAATCAGAAGTAGTGGGCTATTTGGCAATCTCAAGATGATGAAGACGCGCCTAATGTAAGGTTTCTTCACACGTGCCATGAGAAACCGTCACATGTCAATTTTTTTTAAAAAGATATACTACATGAATGGCAAGTAACTGTGCGCAACAAAAGTCCTATGCACACTCACTCTTCTGTGTCATAAGATACAAAAATATGAAGCGCGGAGTGCTTGTTTAAACACTACACTGCGGTGGATTACCACTGTATATGTGAACAGCCCTTTACTTCAGTGACATATTAGCATCCTATATCTACATAAAAACTCATAATTTGTTGTATCAAAACCTGTCTTGGATCCCACATACCATTACACATACCAGTTTACAAATTTGAGATTTGAGAGATAAAAATGTTTTTTATAGAAACATAACAAAAACAAACACAAACAGAAACATATAGATTTACATATATATAAGAGAAAACGAGAGAGAGAAAGAGAGAGAGAAAGAGAGAGATAATAGAGAGAGAGAGAGGGAGTGAGGGAGAGAGAGGGAGAGATTTCCTGTTTGAAGTACATATTAAATAGCTAGTAAATATGTAGCAGTCAAGTGAATAAAACTTACTTCCTCGACAAAGGCGTTGTACTTGATCACTGTCAGACCACACTCCATCATTACATTTCACACTGCTTTGTCTCTCATCAAATCGCCAGTTACATCTCAACTGCAGTCTGGTATTGTGGGGTACACTTGTTCCTCGTCGATATTCATTACCATTTTGCCACCAACCATCTCTTGGATAAGGAGGAACAGTGCAAGGTCCTGAAAGAACAAAAAAGTGTCAACAAAGGATTTGAACATCAGAGAATACAGTCAAACCTGTTTTAGCAACATGTATAGAATGACCACCTGTCTATAAAGACCAATTTCTTTTCAATTTCCTGTGAATCATTTCTCATTAAAAGCTGTAGTAAAGAAACCAGTACGTAAAGAGTTAAAGACCACCTGTCTATAAAGACTGATTTCTTTTCAATTTCCTGTGAATCATTTCTCATTAAAAGCTGTAGTAAAGAAACCAGTACGTAAAGAGTTAAAGACCACCTGTCTATAAAGACTGATTTCTTTTCAATTTCCTGTGAATCATTTCTCATTGAAAGCTGTAGTGAAGAAACCAGTACGTAAAGAGTTAAAGACCACCTGTCTATAAAGACTAATTTCTTTTCAATTTCCTGTGAATCATTTCTCATTGAAAGCTGTAGTAAAGAAACCAGTACAGAATGACCACCTGTCTATAAAGACTAATTTCTTTTCAATTTCCTGTGAATCATTTCTCATTGAAAGCTGTAGTGAAGAAACCAGTACGTAAAGAGTTAAAGACCACCTGTCTATAAAGACTAATTTCTTTTCAATTTCCTGTGAATCATTTCTCATTGAAAGCTGTAGTAAAGAAACCAGTACGTAAAGAGTTAAAGACCACCTGTCTATAAAGACTAATTTCTTTTCAATTTCCTGTGAATCATTTCTCATTGAAAGCTGTAGTAAAGAAACCAGTACAGAAAGACCACCTGCATATAAAGACTTTTCTTGTCTCTCTTGAGCGGTCTTTGTATACAGGTTTCACTGTACCCGTTATATGATATATGACTAGCCAAATGGTGTCAACTTTGCCTGGAGTACCCACGGTAATCTATTGTTAGAGGCTAAATTTATTATTCTTAGTTCTTTAAATTGTTTTCCTCTAGTCTAGCTACTCATGCCCTATACCTCATTTCCATTTTCTTTTCATCATCTTCACCCAGCCCATGATTCTATCGTTTATTATTAATTGGTATTATTCAGGACATTGCTCCTGAATCATCCTCATCCCATTTAATCCTCATTGGTCCATCTTTCAAACTTGGTTCTTCTATTTTCTGGGTTCTTCCATTCTTCAGTGTCTCTATTGGTTACGGTATCTTTCTGTTTCATTTGAATATATCTAAATATATTTGAATATATTTGAAATTTGAATATATCTGAACACATTTGACTATATCTGAACATATATGAATATATCTGAACATATTTGAATATATCTGAACATATTTGAATAGATGAATATATATGAATATATTTGAATACATATGAATATGCTTTGTACAAGCATGGAATTGGAGTCTGCTATGCAGCCTAATATAAAATGAGAGCACTTCTGGGGAGTGTTTCACAAAGACTAAGATCGACTTTTAGTTACACTTGGCAGAGATTGATTCTATTGGCTGAATAAAATGAGAGTAAAATCTCTGAAAACATTTCATACTGGTTATCGCATCACAAATGTGTGATAAAATCTTGCTAAAATGATATTAGGGGTATTTCATCTCACTGAGATAGTATCTCAGAATACCACCTATTGGCAGGTGTTTAATACTTGAAGTAAGTCAACACTTCATGAGCATTTCAGCCCAACTTGGTCATCAAATGTCTTATTCCAATCACATACTATATGTGTTCAGTGGGGATAATGATTTTATTCATCGCATAATCAATTGACCTATGCTTTATGTACTGTATATACCTTGTAAACCATGTGAAAAAATCATTTCTATTTAATGTGGACAATATAACAAATCAAATCAAAATCAACTATCCACCCAGTATACTGACCACCACATACGGGCACCGGGTATCGCCACTCTCCTGACTCTGTGCAAGAGTTGAGTATACTTCCATCCATTGTCTTTCCTTCATTGCAGTGATAGTAGACCACGTCATCTAGATGGTACACCTGCTTTGCGTTTGTCCTGTTGCCATTCAACGGGACTCCTAGGTCTTCGCAGATGATTTCTGTAGGAAGAACAGTAACATTAAATTCCTGTTAAAAGATCAACTCCGGATCAGACACTTCAAGCTTCACAGCATTTTGGAAAGACAGGCTTCTAACCATTGTTAAACAATGCCTTTAATGTCATTTCAAATGTACAATATGATTTGTGATATAAGGTAGAGCTAATTTTGTTTAATAGTGAAAATCATATTGGTTGAAAACATGTGACGTGACACTCAACTACAACAACTATCTATGTGTATGAGTGTGCAATTTATCAGAAATGTTTTGCAAAGTAAAATGCATATAAAAGTGACTTAGACAACGTACCTCCCTTCCCTGTGCATAACAATTGTTTGCATTGACTTTACCATGTGCATCTGAGATCTGTCTTTATACATAGAGTTGTGATTGATCCAAATCAATCGAAAGTCCTCTAATCAATCGCAAGTCTGCAGTCTCTTATGTCTTATGTTGCGATTTATATCAACTCTTTGTAAAGCCCCGTCTTAATAGAACTTTTTCGATTTCACCCGAGCGACATGTGGATGAGAAACAGTGGGGGGTCTCATCGTAAAACATGGGGTGAGCTTTTGGACACCGTCTTAATCAGCCATCCGCAAAAACCTCACCTGGGCAGGTTACCATAACAACCGCACCTGTCTCATCGCAATCAGCTGTCGCGCGCTGTGTACATGTATACATTTGTTCACAGCGATGACATCATCTACCCGGGTAGAGTTCCGCGCTCGTCTTAATAGGCCGTTTATCAGGGTGTCGTCCGGACGACGTCCAGACGTCACCTTCATATCACCCGGGCCGGACTATAGGGTGAGATTTACCTCGATGTCACCTACATATTGTCCGGACGTTACCCCGATTGACGCGTCTTAACTGGAAGGGGGTAAATGTCCGGACGACACCACGACTTAATTTTCCAGTTAAGACGGGGTTTAAGACAGGGCCCTGATGTGAACCTGTGAAGGCAACCTGAATGTATTCAGGAGGGCCTATACTCCAAAGGAGCCATGTGAATACGATCGCAAATGCCCTATGTTTTTATAACAAATATTGCATGCTTTTTTTTGTTCAATATGTATATTCACCACCAAATTCAGAATTTCCCTTGTGCCATTAAATTTCTACCTCGGTTGAATATAACATCACTCGCAAATATCAGCATTTATCGGTTCATATATAACATTGAATGGCCTCGAGTGGGAAACAAGGGTATATCCCATGAACTGTTAAGCCTATATTTCACGAGTCAGCATGAAATATTCTCAAAGCGAGTGCTATACCCTTGTATCTCACAAAAGAAAATCCATTCAATATTATTATTCATTGTATGAAACCTATTACTTTAATTTCACTATTACATCCTCATGTTTTTGTATTAATTTGCACATTAAACATGCAGAGAAATATTTTTAAAAATTGTCCTTACGCAAGTATTTTGCAAGGGATGCATGTATGAAAGTTGCACTGCCATCCAGGTACTTTGCTTAAAGCACAAGATATACTGATATTTCTGCTTGACTAAAAACCCTTCATAAAAATAATGATTTTGTTATCATCATCATCATCATCATCTGGTACAGGAAGAAGGCGTTGGCCTGTAATTCCCGGTAACTGCTTCTAGGTATAGCTTGTTAGATTTTTTACTGAGTCTATGCGCATGCACAGGAGTGGAGTCATGGGAGATCAAAGCGATACTCCCACCAATGCTTATTAGGCTTGGGCGGTTCCCTTGTTGATGAGAACCGACTCCGGTTCCCACTCTCGGCCTCGGTTCCAAGTGGAATCGACTCCCGCTGGCTGCCAGATACAGTACATGTAATTTAAGCCACAATGCTGTCAAGGCAAGGCCACACACACACACCGGGGAGGTGTTTACACACTGTACGTTATGTACTGTGCATGTCGGCTCCACTCAGCAGTGGCACTGATAGCAACAGATGATTTTCTGTGATATTTGTTTGGAAAACTTTACTTTGAAAAATGAGTATCAAAAGTATGACTGTATGTGTGACTTGTGTGTGTAAATTGGTGTTGTGTTTATATCTGTTTCATCTCATGATATCTATACAATTTCATGCAAACAATAAAGAAGATCAAAGTGCAGACCTTTATAAACAGTTATGAAATGATTTATTTTACTACTTTCAATCAAATCGAGAAAAAACATGACCACTGCTAATAAAGTAATTAATTATTTAATAACTCATGGCAACTTGGCAACAATGTAAACAAACAAAAACATGTAAGGTCTATTTTAAATTCTAAACTTCAACGTAGAATGATGGAATAATCAACTCGTACTTACACTGCTAAAATGTAAGATATGCAGAACAATTATTTCCACTAAAAATATGGTAAACAATCCATTATCAGAGTAAGAAGTCGTCATGTAAAACTAAAGATTCTGATTCCCTGCCTAAAATAAATGAAATATATCCGAAACATGCCTGGCCCGCTGGCTCTCCTCCCAGGGACCTATCTTTATCTAAGAGCTAAGTGTAAATAACTCATGCTCACATGGCCGCCCGCCCAATGCCACACAAGCACTTTAATGACCCCAGCTCCAGCGCGTGGCACCTCATTCCCATGGTTACTACTAACCACGTGCTTTCTAAACAACAGATAACAGCGCTAGATCGTGGTTTCTGAATAACTAGTCTGCATTTTCAGCCACTATTAGAGATGGCGCTAATGCCACAGCGAGAGGGGACACTTGGCTTGCCTGACTTATTCTTGTTTAAATACCCCCCAAAAGAACACAAGACAGAGAGATGTAGATCTGCAAAACTTATTCTTGAGACAAAAAATAATAACAGAAGGAGATGCGAGAGGGGTAGAGAAAGGGAGAAGGGGAGATGTTGACCTCCCACATTTATTCTTGTGAGGGAAAAAAAATAACTGAAGGACAAGAGATAGGGGGTGGGTGAATGTACATGTAAATTGTAGACCTGTCAAACTTATTTTTAAGAAGAAAAAAACCTGATGAGGAGAATTCAAGGGAGAGAAAGGAGGAGGAAATTGTGAGTTGTGTGATTTAGTTTATTTGAGGAAGAAAACTAAACGTCTGATGTCTAGGGGAAGGGGAGACTAACGATAGAGAGAGAGAGAGAGAGTGTAAACACAAATCACATAAATCAGTTTGCGCACGAGAGAAAACATGAATCAACTTGTTGATCAGTATCACACAGGCTCCAATAGGAGAGAAAATGGGGCCATTGTTCCAACACTCTTGCGCATTCACCAAAGGTCAAACGTTCAGCTGGGGGGGGGGGGGCAGTTAGCACACACACCTCACTCTAATCAGGGACTTGTCCCTGCTCTAATGCACAGTACTACGAAGGAGGTACACACACACATGTGTGTATCAAAATCGCATGCTGCTAGTGCGCCCATCGCTCGCATGCATTCGGCTTTTACAGAGCTGATTTTGTTCATTCTCTGTGCTGTGGAGTCGACTCTTATCTTGGAACCGAGACTCCTTTTCTCGGAACCGACGTGCTCGAGTAATCGACTCTCTAGAGATTGGAGTCGACTCCTCGGCTCTGGATTTCAGAATCGGTTAGAGTCGGGTACTCGGCGCTCGCTCCCAAGCCTAAATTGCTTATCTATGTGTCTTTTGAATTTGTCTGTTGTTGTCAAGACCACTATATTTTCTGGCAAACTGTTCCAATCTTGTATTATTTGTCTGCTGTTGTAATATTGAATGTCGGGAGCATGGTAGCATGCAATATTTGTATGATGTAAAGTGGCATCAAAACATAAGTCCTAGATTTTCATACCTGTACAAACAGCCTCTTGTCCACTCCAAGTTTTGTCTCCTTGACAAACCCGTCGCGCTGTTCCATCAAGGCGGTACCCGTCATTACACGTAAAATAGATTTGACTATCAAAATCATTGCCACGGCTATCCACATTCCCATTAGCAATGTCAAGGATTGCTGGACACTGAATAGCTGTGAAGATAAATTGGAAAGGACTGGTTGATATTATTAATTATACAATGATGTGGTAGATCATAATTAAATGATTACCTAAGAGTAGACACTATGAATATGACGGACAAAGAAAGTGGACAAAATATACAGTTCCTCAGGTAGACAAAGGAACATCCCTTCACTGCTATTATGTAACTAGATGAAACTTCGACTGCGCGCAGTCGAAAATGATGCCTCCGTCAAAGAGCAATATTACAAACCAAAACAGAAGAAATTTTTCAAATTCAAGTTCAATTGTAATCCATTAACAGGTTCTCAGAATATCGTGATTACAAGCAATTTCTCATATACATAAATGACCCTTTGATCTTTGACCTCATGACCCTAAAATCTACTCAGTTCATTGGCTCTGCAAGATGTCCTGAGTTAAATAGTAATCCATCTGTCAGTTCTAATGAGAATGCGTTCACAAGCTATTTTTGCATACATAATGAGCCCATGACCTTTGACCTTTGACCTCATGACCCAAGAATCTACTCAGTTCATTGGCTCTGCACGATACATACATGGTCTAAGTTTGGCAGGAATCCATCAATCGGTTCTTGAGATAACGCGATCACGAGCTGTTTTGCATACATAATGAGCCCTGTGACCTTTGACCTTTGACCTCGTGACCCCAAAATCTAATCAATTTATTGGCTCTGCAAGATACATACATGACCAAAGTTTGGAAGGAATCCATCAATCGGTTCTTGAGATAACGCGATCACGAGCTGTTTTGCATACATAATGAGCCCTGTGACCTTTGACCTTTGACCTCGTGACCCCAAAATCTAATCAGTTCATTGGCTCTGCAAGATACATACATGACCAAAGTTTGGAAGGAATCCATCAACTGGTTCTTCAGATAACGCGATCACGAGAACGGGACGTACGGACGTACGTACGGACGGACGGACGGACAACCCAAAAACATAATGCCTCCGGATACTTCGTAACGGAGGCATAAAAAGGTGAATATGCATGTGTATGTTCATAGTGTATATGTGCATGACCAGACATTTATTTTCCCAGTTGAGCAACTGGTCATTTTGTAATTACGGTACACACCGATTTATCATCTCAATTTCACTTTGGGCGACTAAGACGCCCAATACATCTACCAGACTGGTTTACTAACATATATTCAAATTTATGAATGTTTTTTTCCCGGGGAACTAGTGACAATTAAGGTATTCCATCAGCCTTTTATTGATGAATAAACTACAACACTTGGAATCCAGTCTGCATACATTACTTGTTGCTATGTTGGGCAAGCATCGGGAAAGCCTCAGGCAAGCTTGCGAGTTGTCTAGAACAACTTTTCTTTAAACAGAATGCATGAAATTTGAATATTAGTAAAATGGTCTGGATTGGGCTGATTATCAATTGACGAGTACCCTCATCAACAGTTTGGTTGTGCGACCATTGCTCCTGCGACATTTGATTTATGGTAATTTCCTACACTAACCTTATTCTCAAGCACACAGTCACTATACCTAGCCCTAACCATCACCTTTGACCTAAACCTAACCTAAAACCCAATCCGTAACCCAAACAATTTTGACCAAAAAAGCCTGGGCATTTGCCTGGGAGCAAATAATTCACCTCATTTTTGGAGGCATTAGTACAATTTTATTATCCATCCAATGTAATGTCGGAACAGTCAAAACACTATGAATTTTGAAAGTTGCAATCACTAAATGTAGAGGCTCCTCAAATTGGTTGAATCAGTAATGTTGATGTGTATTGGCAGACAACAGAACACACAAAGTGACTAAAATTTCAATTTTTCAAAAATGTATGTCTTCCTTTTCGGATACACTCTCCATAATACATTTTAAGTAGTGCACCACTTGGGAGCTGAGACATAAACAGAAATTACTGATTTTTTTTAAAACAACAAATGGCAGAACTATATCCACAACAATATGACACAATCCACTGACCAAACTGCCAATTTGAGGTTAACTTATTACAAGGGTTGAATCGCCCTTCAATGCCCAACTGGCTTTTTATACAACTTACAATTAAGTAGCTGACAAGATCTTCTCAGTGACCAACATCTACCAAAGGGTGAAAATTAAGAGAGTAAAATTGATTTCCATCCGTAAATTTATAGAAATTATATACAAGATACTAGTACTCACGTTCACAAATTGGTAAGATTTGAGTCCATTGGCCATTCGCTTGACAGGTCCTATAGGGCAGGGTGTAGGGCGGGTTCTCATACCCCTCCCTACAAACGTATATTGCCCGTTCTTTAAATTGGAATAGTTGAGTCGTGAGATCAGCGTTAGGTATTCTACCAGGGTAGGTGCAGGGGCGAGCTGTACCCAAAGTAAATAATTACATAAAAATAAAAGTAATAATGATATAACATCTTATGATTATGGAGATTTTTAGTTAACAACTAGAAAATTAATATTTTTATAGTCCAAAATATTGTAAGCTGCGACAATTTAAAGTATTAATGGTTAAGATCAGTTTTGGTCATGCGATTGCATTGTGAAAGAAACGTTGTGCAATATCGATCATAAAAGGTTAATTGATCATCTGGCATATAAGTATTGGTGTGTACTATAGCTGCAAGGTTCTAGAATCATCAAAATGAAAATAAATTTGACCCAGTCTTGGTAAAGTTACAAGCACTGTACACAAAAAGATGTATATGGGACTACGCGACATGTGTGTGATATCTATCAGGTTCAAATAGATATAATAATTTACCAAATATATCAATTAGTAGGCGGTTTCCCGGCAAATTTTTTATCATCGAGTAGTAGTCAAAACATATTCTTTTACATGATTGGTAATAAGAGCTTCCATTTCATTTTTTCGAGAGGGGGCGTTTCCAAAACTGGCTTACCTTAACAAATAAGAACAAAGTGTGGACATTTATGGTATAATTGAAAATACATTTGTACTGATTCAATTGTAGTCTTTGTAGAATATCACAATTACCTGGAAAATCTGTAAAGTAATATCCCCCCCCCCCCCCCCCCAAAAAAAAAATCATGCACCATGTTGATGTTATGAGGGGAGCAGGCACGTAGCCAGAGTTTGATGTTTGGGGGGGGGGGGGGGGCACATACATGTAATCGATCGAGGTCAAAAGGGGTCAAAAAAGTTCAACCAATTTTGGAAATTTTGGAGGGCACGTGCCCCCCCCCCCCCCACCCCCGTGGCTACATGCCTGGAGGGGAGTCCAGTTTGCATGTAACCTGCTCCCCCTAAAACCCGTTGAAAGTGGCTTTATATTATAATGATTGCAACCAACACAAATGTTTGACCACAGCATCTCTTTACACATTCTCAAAAATTAATAATTTAAAACCCATCCATAACGTTATACTTACGCCTGCAGGTGAAGTCTGGTGCCGACCATTCATAGTTGTTGTCACAAGTAATGTCCCGACTGCCACGGATTATGTAGCCGAGATTGCATGAATATGAGCGGGTGTCATCGGGTAGGAAATATTGCTTCCCGCTCGACTGCAGCGAAGCGTGTTCTGCGCTGGGTGGATCTCCACAGACGACTGAAACAAAAGGAAAATCCTAAAATATGTCACGTTGCAGTTTCTTTTAGTTCACGAAGCCTACTTCATGTGTGGATCGCTAACTAATGCACTCCTGAATCATAAATGGTTACCTGTAAATTAGACCGAAAAGTCTATCTATTTCGCTCGGGATTATATTCAGCTGAGACATATTTTGAGAGAGCGCGTCGAAAGACAAAACTGATGTACACTCTATGTGTGGGATTTTTAAAACTCTTATATACCACCAGAGATCGAGAGCGAGGGAATTTGCTAGATCCAATTCCAAGCTATATAGCAGCAGACTGATTTTTCTGTCGAAAGCTATAGAAGTAGAACTCAGAAGTATGTAACCAAACAGGGTTGGTCAAGACGTGTTAAAAGCACGAAAGCTATAGAAGTAGAACTCAGAAGTATGTAACCAAACAGGGTTGGTCGCGACGTGTTAAAAGCAGCAGAACCAGCGCCAGTGCGCAGTAAGCACGACTAGCACCCAGTACTCCCCCCCCCCCCCCCCCCCCCCACCTCTCCTCTCCTCTCCTCTCCTCTCTTGCCCATCACTCCGGGAACGGAGGGACCGCATTCATGTTCCAAAAATGTCCGGTAAAGGGGTACTTTTCACGCAACAAAGTCCGGCTCGTAATACACACACAAAAATCGGCCCGTATTGACTTTACACACCGGACTTAGTAGGGGGGGGGGGGGGGGGGGGTGCTTTCAAAGGGAGAGAATATATGCAACACCGAGTGGGGGGCGGGGCCCAACACTATGCACCATCTTCACTCGGATCATGAGCGACCGGTACGGTACGAACCCCGCGAGGGACGCCTTTTTCTGAGAGAGAGAGAGAGAGAGACAGACAGACACAGAGAGAGACAGATATAGAAACAGAGAGAGACAGAGTCAAAGAGACAGATATATAAAAATATATACATAAAGGGGGCGTGTGAGGGCGGGGGGAGGGGGTCGGAATATGGTGCACAAACACCTAAGCGAAAGCAATGTGAGTAATTATCAAGGTTCTGTGATGGGTCGAGGATCGTACCCACGACCATCTTCAGGCCAGCCAACTTTTTTAATAATAATAATAATAATAATAATATCGAATATTTAGGAGCGCTAAAAACAATAAATACCAGTGCTTACAAATACATATATGAAAAGAGGATCACTGGGAGGAAAAATTTAAGTTTTGAGGGATCTTTTGAAGGTGGCAAGACGGGTAATTTCCCTTATGGAAAAAGGGATGCTTTTCCAAGTTTTTGATGCAGCTACTGCAAAACGTTTTTCAGCTGTTGAGAGTCTATTTTTGGGAATGATAAGTTATATGTGTCGGTTGCTGAGCGAAGATTACGAGATAGTGTATATATTTGGAGGGGGTCATTAAGATATTCAGGTGCCAAATCAGTGATCGAGTATTTTGAAAGCATACAAACATAATTCAAACAGAACACGTTGTTGGAGAGGTAACCAGTGAAGTATAAGTTCTAGACTCAAGACCAAAGAAGATTAATTTAGCGGCACGATTCTGGACAGTTTCGATTTTCCTTCTATCTCTAGCACACAACAAAGTGATTTTTGCAATAATCAACCTAGAAAGAATTAGAGCTCGGACAACATGTCTTAAAATCAGTGAATCTACGAATCCTCCATAAATTGCGGAGATGATATAGTTACAATTACGGACTACGTGGTTTACTTGAGAGGCTTCGTACGGCCTTCGTACAGCGAAATGGTTAGTCCAGATTCAGTCCGTTCGTTCTTTTTATCCCCCACACACATTGCGGTCTCTCCACTGATCGCGCAATCCCCAAATTTCCGTCCACAAGAACGTCCAGACGAATCTGCCAGTGTCGGGGGTCAAAAGTTCGCGCTAATGTATGCTGACGTAGTGCCTTCGCTTATGCCCCAATGAATATGCATTAGTAACATCGTCGAGCTTTGTTTGTATTAGGATTAGGTCATCCCTGCCTGAAACCTTGGACCATGCTGAAACTCTACACGCACTGCCCCGATGCAGTGGAAAACACATTGGGTGGAAGTCCATGGCCTACTACCAGGGAGCCCAACTCCCTGATCTCTTGCAAACTGTATTCTTGTCTGAATTCAATAAGATTCTGACTTGCAATCACTGCCATTATCTCTCGTTGCATGAATAAATCAGCAGTAAATTTAAGATGGTGGTCTCCTGCATTTGTCAATTAAGTTGAAATGATTTGTAAACCGTTTAATAAAGGTAGAATTATTATATAATTTTTGATTATATTATATGATCATAGGCCTATATATATTTTGACTTTTATTAAAGTACCTCGTTTAACGAAATAATGATACTATCAATTATAATGATATGAAGGTCACTTAATTCAACATAAAAACGCTCAGGCATTTGACACGGCACATAAATATACAATTCTCTTTCGTTCATGACTCGTACTCGTTCGATTGATGAGCCACAGACAAATTTTATTTATTTGTATTTGTTATACGGGGCAAACTTTCATATTTTCTTTGGGGTATATTGAGCTAGTATTAATCATTCTTACGTGTTTTTTTTTCCCGAAGGACGGGAAAAGGGGAAATCTTGTTTGGGAACATGATGATCTGAACACGGGGGGTCGGAATACTTTAGGTGTCGGGAGGGGAAAATAAGAACGAACATCAGTGGACGAAAGACATTCGTGGTTTAAGAAGAAAAAGAGTGGGCCTATTCCCAATTCTTTTGGCTTATTATTTTATTTCCATCTATAGAGAGTGAGCAAAGAGCGCGCAAGTGACATCAATCAGATTGTACGAGAAGTTTTTAAGACTTAAGTCCTAAATGATTTATTTGCAAAAGTTACTTTCATTAAAACTTGTAACCGTATATATTCGATTAAATGAAGCTTTAAATACTTAAAACAGTTTAAGTCTATATAGAAGGATTTAGAACTTAAGAGAGTATGCGATACTGAAATATTGAGCCTCATGATATTCGTTATTAAATCTGAAAGGTTTGTGCCCGGTTGAAAAATCTCTTCGACTTAAAATAATAAACCATTCGCGCTTAGAAATAAGTCTTATTTTGTAGAGCATTATTCATGTTAATATTATAACAGAAAACCTAGTCTGTGAACAGTATTGTAAGTGTTGCCTTGTTTCATTCACCTAGACTTTTATGAGGCAATATATTGAGTGGGAAGTGGTGAAAATAGGAACGAACAGATATCTGCGGACGAAAGAGACGGATGGAGGAAGAAGAATATGTAAATTATATCTATCTTGGACATGTTTATTTTGACGTTCGTAGAGCATAGTTCATGTTCCAATTAAAAGGTGGAATAAACCTAAATTGCGAAAAATAATAGGATTATTAATAATAATGATAATAATGACAACAACAACAAAAAACGATTTAAAAAAAAGTAATGATAGTAATAACAATGATAATGATAGATGTTATATTCTACATCATTTATCTTAATGGTGTAATATTGTTCTTTATCAATGTTGATTTTCATGTTTCGATATGGGCATCAAGTATCCATGTGTTTGTTGTAGTAAGCCAGTGAAACGAAATCAAAAAGCTCTTCGGTATGTTCAAAGTATGGGGAATGGGTTCACATTAAGTGTGACAGAATTCCACGAATACAAAGTCATGTTCATACCATCACACCCAACTGCAAAGTATGATGATTAAGCAGTATCTTGGGCAATTTAAAGAGAGAAACAAACGATGAAATCATCCCTAATAATCTAATCACAATGTAGGGGTACAATATATATGGCAATAATTGTATATTTGTGCTTTGAGGTTTCCCTTTGTAGGTGCCCGTTTTTCCGTAAAGTACCCTTTTTGTTGGTGCCCCCCTACTTTGGAAGTTGCTCCGCAAGGCACTTGTCCACGGTAAGAGGAAACTGTTAAATCTCGAAGAACAAAACCTATATAATCTCACATGGCTATACTCCCCATATAATGTCTACAATTTCCATTTGGTATTTTTAAATTCATAAATTGGTTGTAAATTGCTCTGAAAAAATGTCATAAAATGCACTAAAATAAGGCTTATACTGCACCGGAGAGAATCTAGAATCCCAGAGCTTCCAAGGCCCCTGGACCCTAGCATAAAGGGACTTCACATATCGCGCTGGTGATGTGATTTCAGGGTGAGAGCTTCCGAGTCAACGCTCCTTCCCCAACTTCAAGAAAGCTTCCTACGCCTATAATCTACAATGTCTATTTTTATTAGGAACCTATAATCCACAAGCACCATTTTTTAATATAGGTTCCTCACATTTTACTTGAAGATTTATTAATTCCACATTTTACAGAAAAACAGTTTATATTCTTTCAATTTTTTATTTTTATACAGGCGTATATTTTATAAGAGTAGATTTCACACAAGAAGAAAAACAATTAAAGATTTCAAATCAAATATAATGTACGGAAAATAAGTACGAAATTTCAAAATATGTAGATATAACGGGCAAGGTAAAACAATGTAAAATGTGGGGAGCCTAAATAAAAAGCATAGCTTGTATGTGAATAGGCTCCCGTACTTAATCGGACATGTGAATTGAGTTTCTTTGTAACTTGATTATATACCGTTACCATAGCTATATGATTTCTATTTCATATGTCTGTCTCTATACTGTAAAATGTGGAGAGAGCAACAACAAACAAACTTGAAAACTTGAAAATGCAGGAAAACCACAGGTTTTTTAAAGCAAGGATATCGAAATTCACGACGTTGGATGGAATTACCCCCTCCGACCACTTTCCTGTTCGGTTGCTTCGCTACCTCGCGGGGTCACATTAACGATGCCATCCAATTTCTAAACACCCCCTTGATAAAAATCCTTTCATGTATGGACGTGTGACCATAGTTCGCGTGTGCCCTCAGTAATTCGCTATCTCAAAAATCGGTAAGATTTCGAAAATCTAATATATAGGCCTATAGTGGAAAGAGGAACATAAATTAACCAGAGATGAAATTTTCTTTGGAATTGGGTGCGAAATTGAGAAAATATTGACAAAAGATCGGTAAATTTTGCAGTCATTATTTTGTGTCCGTTCCGAAAAATTATCAACTTACCGATAAGGGTCTGGAAATCTACATTTTGAGAGCAGATATCCTCAAAATTGTGAGTAAAAAGTGCTCCCAAACTGGTTGTATGATATATTGCCTTGCAAATTACGATATTATCTTGTTTTTTTTTATTAATTGCGTTTTTGATAAATCAGCTGTAAAGCCCCGTGCGCGAAGTAAGGTCTCGTTGTTTTTATAACGTTTTTAGTTGCAGAGCGCACGCCGATCCGAAATTAAAATGATGAGTCATCTACATAATTATGCAGGAAACAATAATTGTGATAAATATGATCAAAATATAGGTAAAGGGTAGGAGAAACAAGAAATGGTGAATTTCCATATTGAAAAGGGATGGAAATTACCCATGTTAATATCAGAAGCTTAACTTAGGTAAACGATGTTCAGTATTTTTTGACAAAATAATACATACGATTTGTTCAGTTAGTCTGAAACATAGTTAAACGATGACATTGTATGAATCAAATCAATTATGTGCCTGGATAAGTGTGGTTAAACATAGAGGCCGGTTAGTTGGAGGAGGAGTGGCTTGCCACATAAAGGAAAATATATCTTACTTAAGAAGAACGGATTTGGACTGAATGTCACAAGATTGAACTGATGTGTTTAGAAGTAAAAAGGCACCAAAGCAGTCCTATTTTGTAGATATAGATCCATCCAGTGATGCAACTCTTCAATTTTCTTTAATATACTATAACAAAATATTAATGATGTATTTTCTGTCACAAATTCTGTCACTATTGTTTTTGGTGACTTTAATTGTAATATGATGACCATTGTCTGTTATGCGACCTTTATAATGCTCGCCATATATACCATGCACCCAAAACATTCGACAAATACCATTTCCTAAAACAGATTACAAAAAAATGATCCTTTTTATTCACCGGAAATTGCCATTGTCCGTCCAGAATTGCAAGTCACAATTTCAAGAAACAATGTAAACATTTCTCTAACATGCTTTAAAAAAACACGACAATCTGATTACTGTGGGGGGGGGGGGGGGGGGGGGGGGTTCTCGCCGTGCATCTCATGTGCGCTCCATGTATAGTTTAATCAAAATGTACAAATGTTTTTTTATTTTTTTATATTGAATTGTATTGATGTTTTCATTCATGTTTTGTTTTTATGTTGACTGATTTTGATTGTATCATGTGGTGAGGGAGGGCTCCGTTGGAAAGCAGTTCTTATAACTGAATCGGAATACCCTTCACTGTTTTATCCATTGTAATAAATAAAACATAAATAAATGTTAGATTCGAGAGTCATTCAGTCCCAGTTTCGTATAGCTCCATATTTCAAAGCTTCGGCAATCTTCTCCTCCGTAAAACGATGATGATTATCCACAGACGTTCTTACAGATTATGATTAACAAACGATGATAACAACAGTTCCAAAAATCATGAAATGTAAATGTAAATCTCAGAAAACCAACCCGATAAAGCCAACCCGAAGAGCACAGTTTGTGTAAACTCGATATCAGGCGTCAGGACGTCAGTATTTATAGTTCAGTTTCTTTTCAATTTGCAATAGTCAGTTCATGTTTTGCTCCACAATCTTCAAACTTTAATTTCTTTCAACAAACAGAGGATTTTTTATTTATAGAAACATTTGAAATGCATTAACGTAATAAACACTCCACCCTAATTTTTTAAAAATAAGTATGGAATCCTTATAACGAGAATAGTAGCTTCGTGACGGCGGCGGAACATTACGTAATGGGCCAAAGTGATTGTCAGGTTTTTCGTCCAATCAGCGTACATCGAACGTGTATAGCTTTGTGGGCGGAGTTAATCTCCCCCGGAATTCCGGGGGAGAATGGCAGATTCGTCTGGACCGTATTCAGGACCCAGATTTAGAGGAATGGCTAGGTCTACTTTCAACGTTGAGGGTGTGTTATTTTATCAGCTGATTGGGTGCGCTAAACGAAAACGGTACAGAGGCTGGACTACGAAATGGTCTGAAAATCGTTCGTACACTGTAAAACAAATAATAGTCGAAAAATTGAGGAAAAGAATTGCCTTATTTTTATTAAGTAAATATTACC
>JAVYIG010003141.1:140000-209169 GCA_035222895.1 Strongylocentrotus droebachiensis | reverse complement strand
CGTGCAATATAACATCTATTGAATATCATGTGACTAACAATCCTCCAATCAAATGACAAGGATCCACGTAGGTGTTGTATAAAAAGTAATAATGATTGCTTAGAGAGACATAGTATAGTATTAATGACTGCTTTGAGAGAAATAGTTTAAAAACAACTATTTCTCGAATATTAAAGCAGTCATTAATACTTTTGCCGAAAACAAAAGAGTCAACTAATGACACCACCTTATCTGCACGGTTGTTTTTATGAGTGTATCTTTGAGAGTAGACTAGATCTAGATTCTAGTCTAAGCAAGATATTTTTACAATTTTGGGGTGGGCCGGCCCTGTGGGGAATATGGAGAAGAACCTGCGCTTTCATATGACACCTCACTTATTGAGTATCACCTTCAGGATCACAACAGATTATAAAGGTTTGAATCTCGAATTGAAAAAAAAACTTGACCTTTTTTGCATGGTCGCGGAATGCACGTAGACTGCATAGAGAATGCATTGCGTACAATCTCTATGGGAATAATTTTAACACACAACATCGGGTGCGCTGACAACTAGATCTATTTTCGTCTAGAGTCTATACGTCTATGCTTTTTCAGCAACTAAACGAACATGTTTATGGATAATTTCACGTACCCTTTTTGTTGTTCTTGCTGTCAGCGAGTCTTGCATTTGATAAGTTGAAATCTTGGGAGAGATTCTTGAGCCATTTTTGTCTTGTTTGGAATTGTCTTGTCTTGTATGAAAATACCGACCAATTTTCGCACACGTACGGTATCCTCGATCGCTCAAACCATTTTTTAACATGTAAACCTATGGGGTAACCATGGAGACTGACCTATTTTCCCAATAACCATGGTTATTGGAAAAATAGGTCTGTTTTAACCATGGTTACTGCGAATTTTCGGAACATTTAAAGTTTATGAATGCAATTTCGACCAATCAGATTGCTGGATTACTTAAGTGAGGTATATAATTGTTTTTATACGCTCAAGGGGAGGTTACAATCGAGCTATTGCCCGAGGCTTGTATACCAGTTACTTGTTTTTGCCGACCAATAGCCAAACAACTGCCAACCATTCGCTAATATTTTGTGCTGTCGCAAATTAATTTATGAAGATTTTATCTTTAAATTTGATCGTCAGAAATCGGCAACTGGTCGTACGCCCAGTGTGACTGAGGCTTGAGTGTATGTGTATTATGGGCATAAAAATACAATGTCAAACAGACTATACTAACGGTGTGGCTAGCCTATCTTGTAAATCACTTCAAATATTGCTGTTTCTCCTTTCTTCAGGAGACTCCATTGTTCAACAATGACCTTAAAGATGCATTATTCAACTCCAAAGATGAGCATTGGAAGGGCGTCAGGAATATCATCACACCTACCTTCAGCGCAGCCAAGATGAAACTCGTAATATTTCCCTTTGTTGTCCATGTTATTTTCTCTTTCATACTCCCTAGTCCCTAGTACGTGCTTCCTCTCACATTGCCAACATTGTTATTTCAACGTGTTTCACACTGGTATTTATACATTTGTCAGCAAAGTTAAAAGTTCCAGGGCCTAAGTTCTCTATCAGTTTTTTCCGTTAAAAAGTCAATACGATTTTCACCCGGAACGCCCGTTTTTAAATTAAATGTGTTACCACGCCTTTTGATCATAGTAATTTGTTCAACAGTATTCCTTCGCAAAAAAAAAAGAGGAAAGGTAATGTAAGACCTTTGTGAAAAATTCACAAGTGCCAGTATTCTACTCAAATTTAAACTCGGCGCTTGGTCCAGGCTTTTGTACAAAATTTAGTTTAACAAAGGGAGGTAGTCTGAGGTTTTTCGTTTAGCTAAATGCGATTTTAGATCCAAGGGCGAGTTTAACCGAATTCGAATAAGTCGGACCAATGTGGCCTAACTCCATTACGCAAATTTACAGTGGAATTAATCTATTGACAAAACTAAATAGATGAAGATTAGAACATTTTATTGCTGTTCCTCGTGTAACAGGATGAGTTAGTGTATAGACAAGTGTAACAGGGCTTTTGATGCAGTGGGTAAGAGGAGGAAATAAGATGAACAAGGCACCCTCGGTTAAACATGATCTAACGACTTTCAAAAAATTAAGCTAAAGGAATTTAAATAGCCTGCTGAATCAGCTTTACAAAAGGGTATTGAAAATTACACTTGAGTTTACTTCTCGACAGTCTTTGTGATCTTGTTGCGATGAGGGTGAAAGTTCCAATCTCAATGGTTAAATGTGAATACTTGGGAAGTGGAGACTAGGATTAGACTGAAATCTTGGCCTTGGAAGTTATGGACTCGACTACAACACTCGGTTTTTCCATCTAACTCTTAACCTATGTTTGTTTGGGTCTATACTCGTTTTACCTGTTCAGATGTCTCCGCTAATAAATAAGTGCGCCGACAGGCTTTTGGAGCACCTAGAGAAACGCCAGGAGCTTCATGGGAACATTGAGTGCAGAGAGTAAGTACTGCCATTAAAGAAAATGATATACATGTATTCTTAGGGGAAAGTTAAACTAAAATCTGTAATTTCGTCTTAATCATGGTCTAATCTTGATACAATGTGTAATGTTAATAGTAATGTAATATTTCTTAATATTGTTAACCCTTACTGTACTGGGGGGGGGGGGGCCTGGGAGGCCCCCCTCAATATTTTCGGAGATTGCGTCGCAATCGCTTGGAATTTTTAATTGTCGTTTCATGCCTTTTTTACAGTCTTACGCACATTTTGATACCAATTTCGTCGAATTCGGATATACCTGTAGGGTGTTACATAACAATTAGTATGCGCATGTCATCAAAATAATGCTATAATTGCATATATGCATGTACAAGCAGAAATGTGAATAAAGGTTTAGATGTATTTCTTCCTAAGTGGGAGATATGAATTGATATCAAATTGCTTTTAGATGTTTCTCAAAGTAACTTGACGTAATCCAGAACAAAAGAATACATTAGAAACACAACAATAGATATAAATAAGAAATAAAAAGCAATAAATACAAAAGAAAATAAATATTTGAAAATCCCATCGAATTTGCATAAATTATCTTTATTAATTACATCAAAATAACTATTTTGTGTTAAAAAAGAAGTTTCATATGAATAATGAGTTTCAATTAACATTCAAAAAGTGGAGTCTGAGAATTTTTCTAATGATTCTAGTTCCCTGTATATTTCTAAATTTGATATTCATGAATGCGTATTAATAATTTATGCAAATTAACCTACGCATTTTCAAATGTCATAAAATAATGTAACCTCATGAGTTTGAGATGAAGGAACATTTATTCAACACATTTTTAACATTCTTCACAAGTCTACAGACAAATATGTAGAGTTTTTTTGTAAAATGCATAAAATTAGCATTTTGCATAATTAATTAGGCTATAACGACAAAAAATGTGCATATCAGGAAAAAACTAATTATACCATCTTGTTCTTTACGTAAATATCTACAAACATGCAAATGTTCATGTTCATCGGACTTTCGACAGCCGAGATCATAGGGGGGAGGGGGGCCTCCCAACCCCCCCCCCCCCCCCCCCCCCCCCCCAGGCACGAGGTGCTGAAAATAGCCCAGTACAGTAAGGGTTAAAGGATATCCACATAGCCTTCATGATGAAGGGATATAAAGCCTCTATATTAAAATATTTGATATCACATAACCTACATTTTCTATTATACCATTAACTTGTAGATTGGTAGGAGCGTTTGTAATGGATACTATCGCAAGCTGTGCCTTTGGACTTAACATCGACTGCCAAGAAAACCGTAATGGTCCATTCGTCACCAACGCTAAGAAGGCCTTTGCAGGCAACCCTTTTACCAACCCATTTCTAGTACTAGTCTGTAAGTTACACTTTAGGTCCATAAGCCACCCATGTGCACATTACGAATTGCCTATTGCCTTTTAGAGGTGTCGTAGCCGAGTGGTTTAGACCGACTTGAATCGAAATGCAAAGGTCGAGGGTTCGATCCCGACACGGCATTAATACCCTTTGACAAGGCATTGATCTTCATTAATCTACTCCATACCCAGGAGAGAAATGGGGACCTGGGAGGGGGTGTTTCATAAGCTGTTCTTAAAGTTACGCATGCCTTTACGAACGACTTGTATATGAAAAGCCAAGTGGGATGCTCAATCATGTATTATTAAATACATCAACTAAAGTTGAACTGTGCAGATGTAGATTAACATTCTTATGATAATAAACATTCTAAATGCAAAGTATATTTTTTGCCATAATTTAATTGAGGTTATTTAAAATATCAGAAAAAACTTGAGGCATCCTATCTGCATTGGCACTTCATATACAAGTGGTTCGTAAAGCCATGCGTGACTTTACGAACAGCTTTATGAAACATCCCCAAGTAGGATGACGAAATCCTTCGTGTTAGCAATTTTCATATGACATATATGCCTCAAGGTGACCAAATGGTACGAATACTCCACAGGGAGTGGAGATGGTGCACATAGAGTATAATGAATCCAATGACCGGGCTAATAATATCCGTAAAGCGCTCTTCGAATTAAACGCTATACAAATCCAGGTTATTATTAAAATTAATGCCTTTTAAATTAAAGGGAGTGTGTCATGACGAGCCTATGTGTCTTTCCCGTGGCCCTCCCTAGGGCCAATCGGGTATAATACGATTTCGGACGATGCGACCGCAGCATTCGCGTGCGTGCAACATATGCGAAACCGAACCGTGAGGAGAACTTCGGTCTGTTTCGCCAACGCTAGCGCGCACTGACCCAGTTTAGCGCGCGCTGACTCAGTTAATCAAGTCCATTCGTTTACGTGCAGTTGTCCAAAAGGAGACATAGACGGCGTTAACCAGTATTTGCCATTTGTCGATCACAAGGTCCGCGGTTCGAGTCCCGCCGCGGTCCTTTGGCAAGACATTGATCTACATTTGCCACACTGAACCCAGGTGATGTAAATCGGTACCTGGCAGGAATTAATTCCTTGAAATGCTAGAGCGCCGTAATGGCAGCACAGCTAAAGCCGGGGTAATAATCTCCAAGTTTGGAATCGCTTAGAGATTTAATTATAATTCGTCCTATATAAAAGCTGAGTATTATTATTATTATTAATATGGTATATAGTCTTAGTAAATTGAAACAAAGAGTCACATATGGAAACGTTTGCTTGTATTTGTCTCATTAAAGAAGTTGACCACAAACTGACTCCCACACGGTGTTTAGTGCTCAGGGGTCACGGGCTACTGGCTTCATCGGGCAGGTAGTTCCATTATGTGAATGGGTAAATTAACTATTACAAAATGAGGGGACACATTACATTGTACAATAGGGACACACATTGTTTTTATTGTGCAGAACATACTCTTTTATTGACTTAAGCTATGGTCCACAAATCAGAGCAGCGACTGACCGATCAGTAGCCTGCTCGGTCGCTGCTGGAATTTAGGCATCGCCCAGCGATTAGGTCGGTGCCGGGCGGCGACCGCCCAGGCACCGAGCGTATTTTGGGCGGCGAGTGAAAAGTGAGCAGGCGCCGCCCAAATTTTAACTCCGCGCTAAAATTTCAGCGGCGACCGAGCGATGCCCTAAAAACGAGCGGTGCCTGGGCGGCCGCCGCTCGGTGGCTGGGCAGCCGCCGGGCAGAATTGGTTTAAAACTCGCCGCTCGGCCGCCGAGCAGGCTACTTTTGGGTTATGTGACCATAGCATTACTTATTGCATGAAACTATAAAACCAAATGCATTTTGTATTCTAACTATTGGAATACAAAGAACAATAACAGGTGAATGAAATTCATAAACACCACAAACACCTGGGGAGGAAGCATTCATAAATTTGAATAATTTAGTTGATAAACGACTCCGATGTAACTTTAAAACCAAAATGTAATTTGCGTTCTGGCAATTGGAGTACAAAGAATGATAGCAGGTGAATGAAATGCTTCATCAACACAAACACCTGGGAAGGAAGCATCCATAAATTTGAATAATTTAGTTGATAAACGACTCCGCATGTGGACATTTGGTGGAGCAGAAAGCAGTGAATTCTTAACAACACGAACCCATTTAACAGAATGTCGGAATGTGGTACGACCCAGTAAATTAAAACAGTAAAATGGCTCTTATTTAAAAATTACTCATTAAATAAAACCCAAAACTTCAGTGATATCAGACAAAATATGTTATATCTTACTAATAATTAAAAAAGATGTATAAACGTTGTGAAAGTGTAGCATTTTACGATAAAAGACACCGATTTAGCAAAGATGACGTCATTAGTGCGCTTGCATCAGGGAATTCAAGGTCAAAAGGTCAATTTAGACGCTGATAAGTTATTGGTCAAGCCTTTTTGTTTCCTTTATTCCGACAAAATTATACAATCAATAAAAACAAGTTTAATACCAAAAGAAAGCTAACGATTAGTATTTTCATTAACCGCGTGCCCCAAAGTCGCTTGACCACAGTGAAACGAGTGAGAGCTTGCGAGAGCGGCCAAAGTTTGAATGAAACTCGCTATCTGCTCTTCTCCAACGCAAAAAGGGACGATATTGTGCTTGATAAATGTATTTTTTCCGACAAAAGTACAGAAAATTTGCATATGGTCTTTTTATATTATACTTTAAGAAATGTTACCCGAGTGACTTCCGGGCGCCCCAATGCTGGAAAGAAACGCACATTTTAGAAAACTTCACTTTTTCATGGAAAAATGTTCTATGCACGCAAGTAAGATTGATAGGATGATACAACGTTTCCATATGGGTTTTATCGTTTTTTAACTTTGGTGACAAATCATAATTACAAGGTTTCCATCTGCTCAATATCGATTTCCAACAGCTCTTTTCCCTTGGACCTTACCCATCCTCGAATATCTCGACTTCGGTATCATCGATAGGAAATCAACACAATTCTTCGCCGATATCGTCAGGAAGACGAGTGCGGTTCGCCGAGAGTCGAAGAATTCAGATGGTGCAAAGGTTTGTACTTCATACTTCACATGTTTTCACAGTCAATTCTTACGACGATCATTTATTGAGGAGGGTATTACGATGAAATTACACCTGGTTCAATCATTGTCATTCAAGGGTACCATATTTTGAGGAAGATATGCTTTGATTCATATCATTTCAATCCATATGAGCCTATATCCCTGTACACACTCAACCCAAACAAGTTTTCACTGGTTTTTATCCAGCTGGGTACTTCGACGAAATGTATGAAGCGAGGCATGCCAGATGACGACTGGAAATATCTTGATCTGTGTCAAACAGCTATCATATCAAGTATTTGGATTAGATCCACAAGCTTATGAGGCTAGTTCTTAAAGTAAATTCGTCATGCTGCATTGAAGGAATTCACGACATTTCTTGTACTCATCACCCTCTTGAACGTTATCTCCAACTATTTGCTTACACTTAATTCTACGAATGACCTCTCTAAAATATTCGCTATAATAAAATACTTTTCCCAGAAGGTAACAAAGAAAAGATAGTCTCGATGTATCAGTTTCTTTCTCCCTCTCCCTTATGTTCTTATTAAACAAAACATTGACAAATTTCTTCTTTATATTGTGACAATAGTTAATCCTTCCTTGGAGTAAAGTGACTTCCCACAATCCCTGATAGAAATTACTGTCAACTTGAATAGAGATAACTCAAATTACTATTTACCGGTCGCCAATCTTCCCTTTTTATCCAAGATCATTGAAAATCAGATCTTAGTCAGGTTTCAAAGCACCCGGAGCTGAATGAGCTCACCAGTGATTGTTAGTCGGCCTATCGACAACATCGTGACCCTACTGAGATGGCCTTTTTGAAGAAAAAAGAATGATACCTTGCAGGCTATGGCCAAGGAATGTGTAGCTTGTTTTTTTTTTGTAGAGAGTTTTGGTTGCCAATGATTGCATTTCACTTATTAGATCCTCATCAGCCATCTGAAGTGTGTAACAGCTCTACTGCTCAGACCTGGTTTACTTTTTATCTTTCGGGTAGCACCAGCCGATGTAAATTACACGAGAATCATCTAATCCCACAGTCTCTTGATCATGGTGTTCCTCAAGGATCATGTATCGGACCACGTTTCTTCAACATGTTCCCATAACCCACTACCTGACATAATCGGACAGTGTTGTGTATTCTAGCACCCGTATTCTGATGAAGTTTCCCTGTGAATTTTCGCTGATCCTTAAAAGAAATGAATAATAAACCTAGCCCTTCTGTCTTTATAAAATTGTCTTAAACATCTTCAGAAATAAATTGCGTCCAAGAGATTGCTCCTCAATTGTAACACAATTGGGTATATTATAACATCTACCCAACAAGCATGACAGCATGGGGGTGGTGTCACTTCTAGTATTTCTGACCTTTCTATTGATCCAACAACTCGTACAGAAGTCTTGAGTGGAGTTTGATTCAACACTCAAAATGGATCGTCATGTTATGGCTCGTATTTAAACCATATAAATGTAAAAGCATGTGAGCATGGTTTAAAAGAATGACATTGGCTCCGAGGGGGCACACCGTAGTCAAGATCCTGACCGTACTTTCCTATCATTGCTGGTGAGAACGCTTTTGAGACATGTGGTCTTCATCTATAGAACGAGCTCCCGCGATTCATTCATATAACCCTTATTTTTACTGTGTCTAGATATCTCTAAAATCTCTCCTTTTCTTATCCGTGATCAACACTAATTTCATGTTTTTAAACAATTTTATTCCAAAGAGTATTAGTTTGTAATGTTTTATTGCATTACAATTCGAATAGAGGATCGACTATCTTCAGCTTCTTTTGGATGCCCAGGAGAGAGACATAACCAGCAATAACAAAAGTAAAGCAGATGGTAGCCATGGTGACCCACAACATGAGGCCATTGATGAGGGTGGACTTCAGAAAAAGAGTTCCAAGAAAATCAGACTAAACGAAAATGAGGTGATCGGCCAGGTAATAAAGCGAACTCCTTAATCAAAAGTTGTGTTTAAAGATGAATATAAATACGTAACATTTTTAATATGAAAGATATTTCTGTTCTTCATATCAATTTGGCATAAACCTCACATACCTTCTTTTGCCATAAATATCCTCACATAATATACTTTGATTTGGTTTGGTTTGAACATATGACTGGCGATAGAAAGGTCATGCGTTTGACGCCTTGTACGGAACCCCTTAATTAATTTGCATTTCCAATCCATGCGAGATGTGGGCACCTGGTAGGATGCTAAACGCTATGAAAATAGCACAAAGAGTGTCTTGACTTTAAGTCATAGGAGTTGAAGGATGTGAAAAATGCCTGCGGAGGTTGAATGATTTCACCTCCTTTGTAAGATCAGAGTAGAACCAACGCTAGTACAGAACTTTAAATTCTCTACTTTCAGGTTGCACGAATCCGATGACCTATGTATAATGAACCAAGTATTGTATACAGTGCTCAGTAGCAATTATAAAGTGTGATATAAATACAGGTTTTAGGGAACGAAACTAAATTTTCCAGGACAGAAGATACCTGTAATTTTCCTACGTTATATTGAAAGTAGTCTGCTAAAAGAAAGATATCCTCTTTTGTATTGTTTTGACCAGGCTTTGATCTTTTTCTTGGCTGGTTATGAGACAACAAACACCACTTGTGGATTCTTGCTATACTTACTTGCAACAAATCCCGACGTACAGGACAAACTTGTGGATGAAATCGACGATGTAGCGCCTGAGGCAGAGGATGTCGGATACCAATCACTCTCGAAAATGCCTTACCTTGAACAAATCTTTTGCGAGACAGAACGCATATATCCACCAGCCCTCATGTATGTTTTTGTTTTCCTTGTCTCTATTGTGATTTGCAAATTCCCAAAGATGCATACTCTGTATACCTATATTGTCAGGTTTTGATTGTTAGTTTTTCTCTGTTTTGACTCATTAAAAAGGATCTGTGAAATGATTTCGAAATTGAAAAACACTTCAGTTGACACTCTAATGGACTACCAATGACCAATTATAATTATGGGGCAGTTACAAGCAATTCAAAGCATTATGTAAACAATTAAGCTACATTAAAAGCTAATAAATGGATTGTAGAAAGAAGTTTGTGGTCACACTTTAACCAAGCAAACTACAATATGAATAAACCAATAATATTCCTCTTTCAGGACTGATCGCGTATGTAATGAGCCTTTCGACATCAACGGATTCACCGTTCCAAAAGGCATGCGAATCTTCATTCCTATCTATACCATCCATCGTAACCCCAATTTGTGGCCTGACCCGGAAACATTTGATCCTGACAGGTATGCTAATTGATTGGTAAAAATAATTGTTCATTTATAATAATTATATAATAATAATTATTATTATCTCGCTGCTGAGAAGGCAGTTCAATTTTAGCATCTAATGGCATCTACAACATCAATCTACCGTATCCGGACACCTACCCCCTGGACATCCACCCCCGGATAACCACCCCAGTCAACTACCCCCTAGGACAACTACCCCCTAGGGCAACCACTCTCTAGGACGACTACCCCACGGGACATAGTTGTCCGGGGGTAGTTGTCCTAAGGGATAGTTGTCCGGGGGCAGTTTTCTGGGGGTAGTTGTCCAGGGGGTAGTTGTCTGGGGAAGTTGTCCGCGGGGTAGTCGTCCTGGGGGTAGTCGTCCTAGAGGGTGGTTGTGTTAGGGGGTAGTTGTTCTAGGAGGTTGTTGTCCTAAGGGGTCGACTGGGGTGGTTATCCGGGGTGGATGTCCAGGGGGTAGGTGTCCTAGTACCCAATCTACCACCCTCGCTACGTACCATATCGTCCCCTCCAGCGCATCCAAAACTTTGCAGCACGTTTGAATGTCAATCGCTCAAAGTATTATTGACACATCACTCCGATCCTCCGTAATCTCCAATGGCTATAATACCTCAACTTTTATAATTCAAAATTATTCCCCTAGCTTGCCTCCAATATTCATGATGGTCACTGCCCTATCTAGGGCGGACTCTTCCCGGCTGCGATCTGCCTCCGCTTCTTCCCATCTCCAACTATGATGCCATAATGGTCACAACCTGCCGTAGTCCTTTTACACGTGCGTGTTCGCTGCTGCGTTCTGGTGGTAGGCCAACTTCTATTATTCGCACGTCCTTCTTACGAACCCTCGTGCATGGGCGCCTTGTACTTGAAGAAATTTGTCAATGTCTGGAAGAGGTACTATGGTTTACCTATAATGTCTGCTAGGACAACAGCAGCAGAGCGCCTAGAAAGGTAGTATTAGGTGCGTTAAAATGTTACCTTATTATTAGTAGTAGTAAAGAAGATCGAAAGACCAATCATAATGGATGAGTTAGTCCCATCTGAAGGAATATTCGCTTGTAGATGAATACCATACCTTGACGGGAAAACACCACTTTGAGAATGCACTTTAACTAACTTGTAATTGCATAATATTATGTATAACTTGTATTTGTTTGATAATAACAGATTCAGCAAAGAAAACCGTGAAAAACATCACCCATGTGCTTGGATGCCGTTTGGAACAGGACCTCGTAACTGCGTTGGGATGAGGTTTGCAATAATGGAAGCCAAGATGGTCACCGTACGAATTCTGCAGAAATACCGGATAGAAACCTGCCCTCAAACAGAGGTTAGTTTTCTTGGTTACAGTATAAGATAAAAGAATTGGTGATTGCAGCAGGGCAGAAAAGCTAATACCATAGACACAACTCATCGTGCGCCTTTATGTACGTATACGTGTCGATTCGCAGCTAGCTTCATCCCCCCCCCCCCCCCACACACACACACACACTCAGTGTTGTACGCATATGCAGTCCGGTGTGTAAAGTCAATACGCGGGTAGATCTTTTTCTCTGTTATACAAGCCTTTTCAACACCCCCCCCCCCTTTCAGCATTTAAGCCCGGTGTGTTAAGTCAATACTTTATTCTTAAAATCCGTCTTGTGTACCCTACAGAAAAACTCCCCCCCCCCCTCCCCCTCCTCACATGCAAGATTCCGGGAGGTGAAATCACAACCCACGTGCAGCTTTTGCAATTGCCATTGGATTAGTCTACAGCCTGGACTCGATCAGCACACCCTCAACGCTGATCCGGTGACAGTCCTTGCCTCTCATTCTGTACCCCCGACGGTTGTTTGGGGGATCGCGCGATGAGTAGAGACATCGCGCTTTTGAGATGCGTGTAAGGGAGGAGGACATTTAGATGATTGAAGAATTAAAAAATATATAAACATGGACAGAATCTGGACTACCATACGATGTGATACGACTCCTTACGGCTGGGTACTGCATGCACCGCAAATGGCCAGTGCAATACCCGCAAAAAGCCGAAATCGCGATGTTTTATGTTTTATTGCTAGGAAGTACACCGGTTGCACGTACCACGTAACCACACGCGGAGGTTATTGGATGTGTCGATCCGGAGGGGGGGGGTCACTCTCATACACAAGTGCTACCCACCCCGTGTCCATCAACCTCTGCAAGGGACCCTAATGGCGTATCGCATCTTTTTTAAATGGACCCTAATGGTGTATGTTTCGCACAACGTCGAAACCTGTGAACCTAAAAAGGTACCCTTTTTTGTGTTTTTTGTGCGATCAGTGCTTGATAAACACCCCTAAGTTAAGGAAAACGTCGACGACGCCGAAAGCTGAAAAGGACACCCGACGCTGTAGAGCTGAAAAGGACACCCTTTCGACGCTTGTTCTGGACGCGGGTGCGTAAACAGTCATGTTTGGGGAGGGGGAATGTCGATACCTCTTGCAGGCACTTTGCGCGGTCTGCGTATGTAGCTTAAACTTGCAGGATCGTGCGTCCGACCCAAGGATTTTCTACGAAATCCATCGTACAGCGGACGCAGAGAGTATTGCACGGCCGGTTGTGACCATGACTTAAAGACCGTCAATACTAGCTACTGGGCCAGAAGGGATTAGACCACACAGCGAGGTCACTGACAGGTGGCTATCTCATTAACTCAGCTCTCAACTAACATAAGAAAAAGAGGATCATGGGGGACCAACAGGCACCGATTGGGGATGTTTTCTATATAGAGGGAGCAAGTAGCTACAAGTAGGACAGTGGGGCTTAAATAAATGGAAACGGTATTAGTTATAAATCACAACGAGCTTCTTCTTCTTCTGGGGGTGAACCTTGTATAAGGACCACCCCATTGTTTAAAAGAATTGATCTGATATGATGGGATTCGATTTGATTTGGAGTGATATTTATTTTGGTACTGTTCTTCTGTTTTTATCATAGATACCACCAAAGCAAGGAGTCACTGGTTTAATTTCTCCTCCCAACGGCATTACTCTTCGAGCAGTTAAGCGCAAAACGAGGAGGTAAATAGAGTCGTACAGTGTAACGTAGAATGAAAAACAAGCGAGAAAGAGAGAGATAAAACGTACATTCACAAAAGAGAGAAAAACAACTTCATATACCATCATAATAACATCATGCATAAACGTAGTATACCGCAGCTCTCCTAGTGTTAAAGGGAAAGTCCACCCCAGGATTTTTTTTAGCTGACGATATAGACCTAATAATAACATGAAGAATGATACAAGTCTCATTAAAATCCATGATCACATAACGAAGATATATCGACTTTTTTATCGAAAATCAGCCGCCCCCCAAATGCAAATGCGTTACATGGGCAAAAAACGATCGCCAAAAAATAACCGATAGTATCGAAATTGTGACGTATGTTGCGAGCTGCCTTCTTATTATGCAGACATTCACTTTCGCTCGCGGTACACTGTTATCGCACTGACACGACGAATCATGAATGAAAGTGAAAGCGAAAGTGAATGTCTCCGAAATAAGAAGGCAGCTCGCAACATACGTCACAATCGTTTCATGCCCATGTAACGCATTTGCATTTGGGGGGCGGCTGATTTTCGATAAAAAAGTCGATATATCTTCGTTATGTGATCATGGATTTTAATGAGACTTGTATCATTCTTCATGGTATTATTAGGTCTATATCGTCAGCTAAAGAAAATCCTGGGGTGGACTATCCCTTTAACATGCTCATTGAAAATAAATAATAAGTTTACTTAGTACTCTATTGTAGTTCTAATAGCAGGTTTTCGATAACAATAATAATCTAAAGTACAACAAGTATTTTTCTGACAATGAATCATAAGTAAGCAAATACATATATAAATTGTTATTTTCAAAAACGAAATGATAAACTGTCATAAATACTATATTTCCTCATACCAAATACTAAATTTCCTTATCTTAAATTCCCATTTTCAATATTTGTTTGTAGATATTTAGGTTTGTTTTATTTTAGTTTTTCACTGATATGGTGCACTTTTTGCATGTTTTATTTTAATTATGTGCACAGACTATCTTAAATTCCCATTACCGACACAATTTGAAATTTCCATAATCTTTATCTTCTTCTCTGATTGTTATGCTTTGCGTTAGAGTAGTTTGCTATTAAGATTTTCATTTAGGCCTAAATCATATCAGCTTTTAACAGATTTGTGTTTTACTCAAGGGCGAGGGAGGAGGGGAGTTGGATTCAAAATTGAAAATCTCATAATGTTCTTGACAAGTTGATGTGGATACCTAATTCAATTTTGTATTGTCTAATCATTTATTTGTAGATATTCAATTTATTTCTATATTTGTTTGTCACTGATGTTGTGTTCATTTTACCTTTTTTTAATTTTATTACATGTATGTGCACGGATCCGCTGAGAAGCACTCTGTTTTTATTGATTGTGATTCTTGTTACCGTTAATAAATAGATATAATATAAATCAATCTCGCACTATAATGACTTTGTTTCTCATTTACATATACAATACTTATTTCGAATGATATGTACGATGCACGAACTACAGTAGATGACTATAAAAACGAATCATTCCCATTTTTATCACTGGGTTGTTTTTAATGGAATATATCACTTAAACTACGACGATATGGATATATCATAAATGTTCATATTCATGACATTGATCTTGTAGAGAATCACATTTATGATTGTAATTGATATTTCACTTGAAATGTATAGATTTTTTCTACTTGTAGATGTAAAGTGAATTTTGGCCAGAGTATTTTGTTTGCACTCCTGGTTGCACCTTAAAACATTCAACAGCATAAATATAATCCCAATACAGAATGTAGACATTATCGTTTATGTGTTGGCATTTCGGCGTGTTAGTGCGAGTGTTGCGTGGGCGTGCGTGCATCATAATAGTTTCATCATATATTTTGACCGTGCATTTTTTTCTTTGAAGACAATTTAATGTAACGTTTAATTGTAAAATGTTTCTTGCCTAAAAATGAAATGGAAATAAAGGACGCGATGAATGATAATGTTTTATAAACGGATATTAACGTCAGAAGTACAAATGTACACCAGCTGTAATTAATATAGTTTCAGGAGAGAAAGGAGTTTTAGGGACAACTCGTTGTACTTTATATTTCACTTGTATGCGAGTGTGTTATAGTGAATTGCCTGTAGAAAGCTTTTATGTTACCAATCTTCTTGCATGCTTGATATGTTTTAATTATATGTCTTATAATTGAAAGGTAGATTTATTATATTAGAAGCTACCAATATCATACTGTTAAATGATAATTGTATTGGGTAACAACAGAAACATGTCATTCTTAGCCTAATGATTTGTTGCATGAATGCATTGAGAAATCCAACAGAAAAATGACATGTGCTGTATTCCATTTCCATAAAACGAAAGAATTAATTTGCTCACATGTTAACAAGTTAGATTGATGATTATATTAAATATACGTGAATAATGTACTAATTAATTTTTGTTCTTACTAGTATTGCCTGTTTTGTAACCAGTTAGCTCTCAGTTAAATTCTTCCGTTTCAAAATATTTCGTAAAATGTTTGGTAATGCTATTGTTCACGTTTTGCAACTTAAAATAAACAATGTAAGAATGATTGTGATGATGATGAAGATAATGATGATAATAATAATGATTATAATGACTACTAGTCTTTGCATGTGTATTTTTTAAACTCAATGTGGGGGCTTATTCTCATGTTGATTATATCATGTAATTTGATGAACCATGCAGAAATAAATAAATTAAATACAAAGAAGGAACGAACAAGTAAAGAAAGAAAAAGAATGAGAGAGGAGAGAGTTAATACGAAATATGAAACTAGGAATATCGTGAACAATATGGAAAATCATATAGCTAAAAGCAATGTTAATTTCACTTAGTAAGAAAGGAATCAGAATTAGATAAAACAAACATAATTATATAGAAGGAAAAATGAAACAAAGACAAATCATTTGTTCTTAGCATGTTCATATGATATACATTTATTTGATTCCACTGCTAATGTATAAATAAAAATATCAAAGGGTTTTATACACGACTGTAACAAATATTGCATACTCATCAAGCCTACATTTATACTGACACTCTTTTTACTTTACGATACATCAACCACATGTTTTTTCAGCAGTCAGCATCGTCAAAACTCACATTAACATTTCAGTTAGAAGAAGGAAAAATATGTACTATTTCATTGTGAATGAGATAGTTTTATACAATGTGTGCAATATAACCTCCCCCCCCCCCCTCATATCTATCTATTTATTGATTTTAAAAACCTCTTTGATTAGATCATTTCTAATGGTGGTGATTATGATATCTAAATGATTCATATGTCAAATCAAGAGGTGTTCACTTCTGGATGAAATGAATGGACAAAAAATTGTGTCGTACAAGACGCATTGCACACAATGACCTATTATCTTTAACATATCTAAGAAGAACACTTACCAAGTTGTCTCATATTCAATTACATGACAATCACAATCACCATGCTCCAAAATACTGTTAATATCAGGGAAACATTCAAGACGCATCATTGGTGATATCTTTCCTATAACTATTATTCAAATGTGGACTGCATATTGTGTTACATATATGCAAATACATATCTCTGAATATTCATAATTTTGGAGTCAATGGAGCAGATAAATTTACACTGAAAATCAGTTTTAGGCTTCAGGTAGGATTAGATGATTCAATATAATCGTTGAACTGCCAAACCGGCTAATCAATTGGGGAACTCTCCAGGAGTTGAACTTGGCCATAATCTTGGGCAGATCACATGACCCCTGTTCATTCATGTTCATAAACCTTCAACTGTTTCTTGTAAACACTGGAAATATTCACCATGGAGGTTTAAAAGAAATGTCAAACAAATAATTGTAACTGTCTGCTTTGAGCTATCTTGTAACAAAAGAAACACAACAATCTCTCTGCAAAAATAACATTGAAAAATAGATATTCAACATAAATTCAATCATGCACAATTAGAAACAAATACATGTATATGTACAGAAAATAAAGCAACTGCTGTATCATTCAATGTGAAACTAATAATTGCACTAAAAGATTTTCAGCTACGCCTTTATGAAGATTACAAACTAGAAGTTTGGAAATAATAACAACAACAATTATATATGTATAATACTACCTCAACATAATACCTGTTTCTCTGTTCCTCTCTTATTTTCTGTAAAAAAATTAAACAAATCTACCTTTATTATTTTTGAGGTACATCATGGACTCTTTGAAGTACAATTTGAAATTATCTGCGATCATTAAGTTTAGAAAGGTTAGAAAAGGTATTTTCTACTGTTGTCAATCAATATAGAATGATAGAATCTTTGAAAATAAATTACTAAGAGTGGAATTTTGGTCAATATTCTATACAAATACTGCTCTTCTTAAAACTACGACTATAGACTATAGAAGATATTGATCAGTAAACCTGTCTGATGTGCCATCATACATTCATAGTTCTAATCTATTTAGTCAACTATACTTACTGTTTAAACATTTTTTTTTAATACATTTATATTTAACAAAATCATGCCAAACAATTTTGGTAGTTTGGGTAAGAAAAAATAACTTAGTACTAGAACTAAGATATAAAATTGAATACGTACATGTTAAGTACCCCAATGTGAAAGTTGTTATGCAATATCAACCAAATAAATTTGCATTTTTAATTGACAAACAGAAGCCTCTTAGAATAATTAAAAAAATGGTAACCTAACATTTTCCTATTCTGTTAACAACATTAACAATTTTATAAGTTGATGTTACATGTAATCATAAATCATAATCAGTTTCTTCAATACATATCAAGAACTCTTATCACTTATTTACTATTCCAACAGCACACTTATGTACATGTAGCCTTGCACAGCAATTTAAGAGTCCAAATAAGGGGTAAGTCAATGGACAGTGGTCGTATACATTCTCAACTACCTTTCCATCAATCTCTGCTTAAGCTTAATCTTAAGCATGTATAGCATCTAGTCTACTCTCAAATGTCAAGGGGCAAAACACTCAATAGTGTACTTATATGGCCCAGCTGGATAAATACACGTATACATAGAGATGTGATGAGATTTTTCAACTAAATCCGTGCTTCACAGTTCACATACAGGATATTTCTTTATTTACAGCCACAGCTAGCACACTAGACAAACATTGATATAGAAGACTTCCAACAGAACTTTGGCTACTACATTTACTCTTAGATTGATTATAATATGTAAAGACTATAAACTTCCAAGTTTTTCGTTTCAACACTGTATAAACCCACAGGATGGGCGTGCAGTGGTTCATCAATAAATATTTGTGCATCTTTCCATACATCCTTCTTCTGTTCCAGGATAAAGATGACAAGGAAGATCACTCGAAAGCACTCAGGGTGCATAGGATTCAGAATTTCAAATTTTCATTTCCATTAATTCTTCATAACCCCAAATTACCATGTAAGCCATGCATTCACATGAAACAACATCTTAAACTATCTTGATCTTCTGAAAGCTACAAAAAAATGCATGTGTAAATATCTACATGTATGTGTACTCCATTACCTACTGTACCTATTGCATATCAGTTTTAGAGGAGCCTGCAAAGCTGTCATGATTTTACACACAGTGAAAAATGTATTTACATTTAAAAACTAGGGCTGCATTGCCCAAAGAAATCATGAGCAATTACATGTTAATGATGTATCAATCTTGCAAATTTCACACAATGCCAATTAAAGATGAAGTTACAGCGATAAGCAATGCTAGAGAGTTGTGCATAAACTGCATATGATATCTGTGTGCAGAGAGAACGAGAAATGTAAACATTAATATCATTTATATACCGGTAGACTCTTCTCTCTTTACATTCAGCAACATATCACTAACCCTTACTGTCAATTTTATACAGGTTGCCATAATGCTGTCACATTTCAAGGTGGGCAATCCAACTGATGAGACAAATGTATAACATCACATGTAAATGCCCTTAACAGACAAATATGGACAGAACTTTAAGAAACTAAGGACAGATATTAAATCTGATGGGTATATTATGCTCCTCTGCATCTAAAAATATAAATATATTAAATTGGTACAAACTCATTGCATCACTTTTTAAGTACAGCTGTCAGCTTTAAACATATCATGTCACATACTCTCTTGAAACAAAATATAAAACAAAATGGTGTCTCAGAAGAAATGATATTAATGCTTAAACCTTCTTTTTACATCTTACTTTTTGGTACCACTGATGTTTTAATAAACACATCCCTCTCCCTCTGAAAAAGGATATTCTGGCATTAAATCTAATCTTGAGCTCTGGTATGGGAATCGCATATCGAAAGATCATGGCTTTAATTCATTCTGAATTGTTCATCCTGCAGTAGATTGATTGTTTAAACCAGTGAAATAAAAACAAACTCACAAAAGTTTGCTGGAAATCATCTTCAATAAAAACCACCACTCTCATTTGCACATAGTGACCTATGTTAAGTTCATGGTGTTGGGCTTTGCTTTCCTTATCTTTTAACGCTCATTACATGTCATTTATTTGTAATCCTGAACATTCAGTGTAAATTTTGTTGGATTCTGTGAGAATTTATTTTCTATTATTACCAGAACTCAAGCTTATCTTTAATATCTGAACCTTTAAACCATCTACTGTTTAAGTAGTTACCAGCTTGGTCTGCTTACAGAAGCATTTCAGAACTGGAATGACAGCTCAAGAGGGAGGGGGGAATAAAGAGGGAAAACAATAGAAATAACTTCTTTTTAAAAGAAAAAAATAATAAATCTTTGACCAAACCTCTAGACATGGCCAATCCCATTCAAGATTGTACCAACTTGAAGCCATGTCCACTGTTGATAATCTTTGGTGGCAGCCACTTCAGTTTCCAGCGTCTAATACAATACAGACAACCAGAACACAATGATAAGCAGTCCAACGCACTAGGAAGCTGTAGAAGCTTGATCAACGGGTGAGTGGTACGGGGAAAGTTACTCTGCCAGTGACTCTCCATGTCGCTCTCCGTCGGCTGATGGAACGTGAACTCACTCCAACGACTGCACACAGCATACACGGCCTTGGTGCGCCGACCCTGCTCATGCCATGAAATGTCCGTTTCTTTGGTGCAGTTAAAGTCCACCCATTCTTTGGTAAAATCTCCTACAGATGTAGTGACTCCCGTCTCGGGATCGGTGGATTTTTTTAAGATGGATGTCTGGATTGCGATGAAGTTGTCTGCATCACTCTTGATTCGCTTTGGCCATTCACCACCACTAGGTGTGTCTGTGACAAGGATTAATCTGGATCCTGATTGCTGGTCCAGGGATGACCACAGTTCTAACAGTTGGTCAAACTTCAGCACCCCATTGTCTATACAATGAAAGGGAATATGGATAATGTAATACATTGAAAGAATATTTATAAGACTTTGTTTTCAAATGAAACGACTAAAATAAATCAATGAAGGGGACCGTTAATCTGTTGCAAACGGCTTTAGACTTTTTTTGCTTTCACTCAAATCTTATTGGTATAAAAATTAAAGGGATACTAAATGCATTTAAATAATGCCAAGTGGTTGTTTGTTTGTTTTATTTGACTGCTAAGAAAGCATGTGTATGCTTGTAATTAGGCAACCAGGGGACCGACAGCTTTCAGACCTTTCCCTTTGTGCTAACAAGAGAATAGGTATGTCACTGACACATTGGATATGTCAGTCTGTCAATACTCTTCAAGTATGTAATAATTGCTTAAATTGGTCCGACATCTTCAACATTTTCTTCAGGCTGACAACTTTGGAAAAGATTTTAATATGAAACCTATTTCCCTTTAGTACACTCACCTGCCAAAGCCCAATCACCATTGGCATGAACATGTCCGCTGTAGTAGAGTAGGTACGTGTCGAACCTTGGCCCATCCTCTGTGCATCGAGAGAGGAAAGCCCGGAGCTTGGTGTTGAGGGAGTCCAGGGTGAGGCCGCTGGTGGAAAAGTCACAACTGTAGATGTCTATCATGTGGTGGAGAAAGAAGCGTTGGATGGTATTGAGGAGACCCATGGAGCGGTTGCTGTTCTCTTCGGCTGCCGTCATGGGAAGGGGTACTGCGGATCCATCAGCTCTGAAGGATAAGAATTGAACATATTAAAGGTAATACTAAGTTTTGGTACGATGGGGTCATGAATTTGGTTCAAATGAACATATTGGAAGCGTATGCGATCCTACAATATTGAGTAATCATTGTTGTTGTTGAAATCGAGTCTTAAGTTATGAAATTGTAAATAATACACTCTTTATGTAGTATAGCTCCCTCTCAAGGTCAAGATATTAATTAAGCCATAAAACAATGTTTCTTGACTAAAATTGACCAATTGGCTTTTCCTGTTTGGAAGTTACATACCACAACTACAAATTCTGAGATTTTCATGGCCGCAGCTACCATTTGTGGCCGTAAGCGCCATTCGATATTCAATTTTTTTTCTCAAAAGCAGATGTATTTTAGGGGCTAAATTTTCTAGTGCGTATACTACATCCACAAGGTCATCCAAATTTATCAAAATTCTAAAGAATCACTATCCAGCCAATTTTCAAAATTTCCCAAAACTTTGTATTAACCTTTACTGTATCACTGCAAGACATACATGGAGATCTGCAAATCAGTATACACTACATGCATTCTAGGTATGCTCTATATTACTTCAACAATTACTCTCGGCAGCTGCTGCTGCTCATTGACTCGACTATTGTAATAGCCAGCTTACTGATGGAGGATCGATCTTTGATTTAGTGAACATAAATAAACACATTGTATAAGTGTACATGCTTCATTAATGAATCCATCATAGTGATTATTAATTACCTGCAGAATGAGGAAGGGCCAACAACAGCATATGATGTGCATGTTCCTCCCAATGCTCCAGCCAGCTCATATAGAAGTCCATGCAGCATGCCTTCTACAGTCAGCACAATAAGCCAGCCAGCCATAAATGCTGCATTGTGATTCTGCCACATCACTGCACCCAGAAACAGTGTGCTCAGAAGAGCGGATGCCACCAATCGTCGTGATATGGTTGTGAAGAAGCGCAGTCCTTTAGAGGCCATGATCACGCTCAAACTCTTATTTGTTTCATCGCTGACAGCGTGGTAAGCCCGGTTGCACTCTCTCAGTTTGCCGATGAAGCCCCAGGTGGTGATCACAAACACGATGTGAAGACTGATCCACAAGATGCCAAAGACAGCATACGCAGGGATAGCAAAGTACCATTCTTCATGAGTCAGAGTGGCTTCCCCTGCTAGTATGAGGAAAAGAACTTCAAAAGCTATGACAAGAAGCAGGAGGAGTCTGTGAATAAGATGACTGCGATTAATGAGACAGTTCCATCTCTCCAAGACTGATAACCCACAGAAGTATAGGTCTAGAACAGGATCGATGAGCAATCTACCAGCAAAGCAACTCAGTGCAAAGGGATTAATCGGGACCTCTATGGCATGAAAAAAAAAGGTGGCTGACAAGGTTACAAACAATACGAGGATTGGGATTGCACAAGCTACTTTCAGACGCAGAGATGTGATGGTGAATGCAAATGCGATGACCAGTAGCCACAGGCTTACCATATAGGTGGATTTGATCATGCATGCAATACTGAAACCAATACATTCGTATTTCTCAACGGTGGTGAGGAGACGGGATGTGTAGCCAGTCTGGCCACAAGCTCTCTCTGAAAATGACCAGATCACCTTTAGAACAAGACTGCTCGCAAGAAGACCATTCGTGGCTTTGGTGATAGGAGCCGCCTCATTGAGACCAACATCCATGAAGGAGATGATTCCAAGAAGGCAACCATACCAGAGGTGGGTGAAGCTAAGGGTGTAGTCAACGAGATCGAAGTAGTAGTAGAGGATAGCGGAAAGAGCAAAGATGAGCAGACCAAATCCAGTGAGGAGGACGATGGTTGAATCCCCAGTCAGCTGCCAGCAGGTGTAGAGACCCATACATACTGCAGCAAAAAGAACTATACCATCCAAGATGGAGATGATCTGTAGCTTGCACCTATCTTTCAGGGACGTCATGCCTCGGAAGGGGAGGGCTAAACAGTGGCTGAAGAAATACTTGATAGACGTCATTAGCCAGCAAGCAGTTTACACATTGAGCGATGGAGAAGTTTGATGATGCTTGTCGAAGAATAGCCTTCAATCCTTCTATCCATGGATCACATCTGTAAAATAATTTAAAAAATATACACAAAAATTTATTGAATGGAATTGAATGGAATATATATAGACCTATACATAATTTTTCATTGTCTTTTCTTCTTTTAGCACTGTACATGTAATAAAGCACTTCATACAAATATAATGGAAATGTGGAATACAAGTTTTAAAACGATTTTATATAGTCTAAGTCATTTTGTAAAAAAAAAATAATACAAAAATCAAACATACTGTAAACAATTATTTCTTTATCAAATATCTGATATTATGAGCATGGAAGCTCATTTGTAAAAAAATATTTCATTTTGAGGAGGCCTAGAAGAAGGAAGTGTGACAAATTTTATACATATGTCAATGATGTTGAAAAATGAAACTGTCAACAGGATCTTGCTAGTAATATACGAGACAATTAGGTCATGTTATTACACAACCTCCTCCCTCCACAAAATAGCAGTAATCACGGAAGAATCCTGGATCGATGAACAGGCTTAGACCTACAACATCGTGTATTAAAGTAAAGTAAGTAGGTAGAGTCTACAACTTGCAAGTTACAAATTGACAATGACATGAACGCAAATATGCCAAATTTAAAGTAATCAAGTCTCCAGTAGGGCCTGTAGACCTTAAACAAAATACTATAAAGGTATCAAGCTAAAAGGTTTATAAAATCTTTTATTGACCTCCGCCTCTTCATTGATTTGTATTTGTTTAATCACTTTTCTTTCCTTTTTACTGTGCATATTATTAAACAAGGGCGTGACATTATTAACAAACGTAAAAACAAGCAAGTGGGACATGTACAAAATATTACGCTCAAAATGTCAAGTTCTTTCATTAGATAGATGTAATCAAACCCACTCTAATCATATTTGGAACCAAAGTATAATAATTACACAATGTGTACTTACCTCCGAATATCTACATTGTATTTTCTGTCTATTGATAAAGTATCATTTTTGTATACACAAGACTCATTCTCAGATTGACTTCAGGATTTCCCGTTGTGAAAATAAATAGCGTCCTCTACTCTAGCTAGCTGTAAACTGAATCAACGTTCAGTCGATTTTATTCAGAGATTGGGTGTAAGAATTGTCGTTGTTATATGTTTGTTTGTTTTTATTTTTTAATGATAAGAATAATCAAATAACAAACGATGAAACACTAACGGTGTCTAATAGTTAAATATGTAATCGTCTTTGAAGTATATAGACGTTCTTCTAACTTTCTCAAACAACGTCAAAGAGTTTTCCTGCAATCTGTGATTGCTATCTGGACACCAGTTCAGTCCTCGACCTCCTATATGTATAGGCCTAGTACCATTATACATCTCAGCTTAATTTGCACATTGATAGGCCTTCCTACTAGACTAAAAAGGGAACCGGACGAGAGAGGAGAAATACTGGACTCGAAAGAGAGAGAGATCGAGAAAGAGAGAGGAGGCCGGGGGTGCCGGAGAGGGGAGAGAGAGAAAGAGAGAGAGAGAGAGAGAGATCGGGGGGGGGGGCATAGTGAGAGATAGAGAAATAGAGAGATTGAGAGAGATAGAGAGAGGGAGAGAGATGAGGAAATGATTAAAGAAGAGCGTCTAGTAGTAGTAGTAATATTGTTATTAATATTTTTTTAAATATAATATAAACACTATAATTGACTATAGGAGCCGGATAGCAAAATGCCCTCCAATTTCTAGTTTTCCCCTTATCCCTAATTCCCCAACGCCGATTCTGACGGCATGCGTATCAGAATTTTATTTCAAAATTTGCCAAAAGCTCACCTCCCCCCCCCCCCCCCTTCCCCCAGTCATCTGCCTTTATGATATATATATTTAAACGAAAAAAATAAAAAGGATGGCTATCCATGTTTGATGTTCTTCCTTTCTAATCATTTTTCTTTAAAAAAAACAGTTAGACAAACTAAATGTAAATTTGTAGGCCTTGAACAACGTTATTTACGTCATAATGTGCATAAAATTATCTCCAGCGTGACTCATAAGCTGTTTCCAACACCATGAATGTCATGTGTCTTAACCGTGAGTCATCAATGTTAACCACTGACACTACTTTTGTTTTAATAGCTAGAAGTCATGAAGAAACTGATGAGTGGATAATACAACAACCTTAATATATGTATTGAAGACCTGACTAGTAAGAACTTTAAAAGAAGGAGAACGATAAAGAATGAAAAAATATTATATTGACACCGCGAAATAAGATGAGTTTGATGAAAAAAGAATGAAAAAGAACAAAAAAATACAATGATTAAAAAAATGTGGAAATGCATGTAGTTTTTGTTTTAATTAGTCAAAAAGAAGTGTAAAAAGTAAAAAGGAATGAAATACTAGAGAGGATTTGGAAATAATGATTACTTAACCCGTTGAATACGAAATTCTCTCATTCACATGGCCTTAAAGGTAGGCTACTATGTCCCAGTTGCAGGCCAAAAAAATGAAAGGGTTAAATTCCAACGGCATTTAGATAATACTATAATTTAGAACTTCCCTAAAAAACAGGGGGCTTGAAAATTTCTTTAAGTGGGAAAATAACGACTATTAGCTGTTGAATCGACTTAAGAGCTATAGAGCCAGTAAGTAATAGTCTGATTTTCAGAGCATTGTACCAAATGGTCGTACGTTTTATGCTGCGCAAAGATTCAATCAGTTTAATTTTGGCCATTACAAGAAGTGGGTTATTGATGTAGACAAATGCTCATGTACCCTTTACAGCTCATTTTATGTATGTTGTTACCAAGAAGAAGAAAAGCCAATCAGTCACTCAATAGTGTCTGACAGTGAAGTCTAGCAAGTAAACAGGTTTCCTTGCATAATTTGAATATTATAGGACACTGCTAACATTTAAATTTCACCGATAGGACATACATGACATATTCATAATTCCTGCAGAATTTGACGTTGGCTGCAAAAGGGACATAATATCTTTAATACCGTAACCACTTAAATCTTGCTCAAGGACTATTACTGAAGGTCCTTATGCTAATAATATCGAGAATCAAGATTGCGTGATGCTTTGCTCCCTCAGTGATGATACGGATATTGGCGAGTACTAATGACGGAATGGAAATAGTTTAATTCAGGTTTTTCATTCATGACACAGCAACCTAATTTTGGCCAATAATTTGTAACTGATTAAACTTCTACACCCCAATCATGAATTAATTGTATACTTTTCCTGACAACGCTGATGGTAGTTATGGACTTTTCCTGGCAGTTAAACTCAAACTGATTTGCCCAGTACAGTTAATGCAGCTTTCTACCAGTAGTAAGTACCGTTTCTTTAAGATAATTATTATTCATTATATATATTAATGAGTTGTGTGTAATATTAAAAGCAGCTAAATAATTTTGTTTTTAACAGGCCATGGTTAATGTGAAATTCAATGCCTATACAATGCCTCTGGTCAGAAGTTAATTTCTGTTGCTTTGCAAAAAGTGATATTATTCCATTGTTCACGGTGCTAAGCAGTGTTGATGGTAATGATAATGAAGATATTGCCCAGTAATGATGATGATGATGATAACAATGATGATGATTATAATGATGATGATTATAATGATGATGATAATTAAAAATTATTGATGATGATGATGGTAATGATATGATAATTATGATGATAAAGTCATAATTACAAATTATTGATGATGATGATAATGATGATAACAATGATGATGATGATGATAGTGATGATGGTGATATTGATGACGACGATGATATTGGTAATGATTATGATGATGATGATGGTAATGGGATGATAACAATGATGAAGATGGTGATGATAATGAAGATGTTGATATTGAAGATGATAACAATGATAATAATGATAATGATGGTGATGATGGTAATGGGATGATGATGGTGATGATGATAATGATGGTGATGATGGTGATGGGATGATGATGGTGATAGTGATGGCCGGATGATGATGGTGATGATGAGAAGGGGGAGGAGAAGGGTGGTAGTGATGTTGATGGTGATGGTGAGGAATGTAATGGTGGTAATGATAGTGATGATGGTGATGGTGATGGTGATGGTGGAGATGATGATGATGAGGATGATGGTGATGGGATGATGATGGTGATGGGGTGGTGATGATGAGGAGGAGGAGGAGGAGAAGGATGGTAGTGATGTTGATGGTGATGGTGAGGAATGTAATGGTGGTAATGACAGTGATGATGAAACATCGCATCACAGTGATTCCTACAACGTCTAAGCTTTTATATCACCATCCAGTGGCAAACCGAGGGGTGATTTGATTTAGATCAAGGGGGTGACACAAACATACGAAAAATGAGAGGAAAAGTCTATAGGAGGTTGTATCCCTTGACTGTTTCTTTAATAATTCCTAATGTACTTCCCCATCCTCTCTCTCTTTCTCTCTCTCTCTGTCACCCCCCCCCCCCCCCTCTCTCTCTCTCTCTCTCTCTCTCTCTTTCTCTCTCTCTCTCTCTCTCTCTCTCTCTCTCTCTCTCTCTCTGTGTTTCTGTTTCTGTTTTACCACTGTATTCTTTGGGTGCAACGTTTGTGCTACACCACTGTCGTCATGATGAGGAAACCCCATAGTTTAAATAGTGTATATCGGTGCATCAGACAGAACGATCTCATCAAAAATTCATTGTTTGCAACCTTGGTTATAAATACGATACATACAGATTAAAGGGGGTGGGGTGGGGCGGGGGAGGGGTAGTCCGAAAAACGGTGTGATTCACTTTGACAATGCATACATGGGTGTTGAGGTCCGGATATGTGACACATCTCTGTAACTGAAGTCCATTATTATCAGAGGAACTGAGCCCGGGAAGATCGTCAGCTTCAATACCGGAACCAATCCGATGATTTCAGCTTATAGTTTCACCCGATACCAAAACATTTTTACACTCCATCACAAGCAGTTTATTCACAATAGCTAGATAAAGTTCAAAGACTGACGGTAGAAAGCGCGTTCATCAAACAATGTGGAAATACAGCTTAATGCCGGGAGGCCAGAACTAACAGCGAACCCTGTAGCTTGCCAATTATTGAACTGGAAGTGGATGCTGATGATTGACTTGTGCTTAAAGACGACTGCTTGGAAACTGCTTGGAAGATCACAATCACATAATACGTCGGCTTAGCATAAAGAGGAAGTCAACTTTAGTACTTAACTTAATTTTACTGCTCTTAATGCGTTAATAATTCATACCGAGAAACAGCTAGAGTGTGAGAGGCAACGAGAAAAGCTTTGAGCTTCACGCTCTACCGAAATTACACCCAGATTTATTTAAAAGGAATATCAACATTTACTCACGTGGACTGTGTTTTCCATAGAGCGAAGGATTTTAGAGGAATAGGCATTTGGCAACTCTTTGTCGGTACCTGGTGGATTTTTGTTTAGCAGACACAGTGGTAAGTAGATAAAATGAGAAATGATTTGGTATATTTTGTAAGCATTATTGACATCTTAAATCACGCTTGTTGCATGGTTTTAATATGAAGTCGATTACAAAGGAGTTCAGTTACAGGTATTGGACGGGTGCGAATTTATTAAGGCAACATGATATCAATTGTTTCTCGTTATGATGATGTTGTCACCGTTTAAGCGCTAAAATTCGATCCAATGAGGCCCTTTGGTCCAGTTTCGTATTTCCTCACGAAGAAATCGACACCAACATGGATACTATTGTTTCAACGTACTGTGAATCATGCATTCATTTCACAAAGCGACATGAATGACAAGAATTATTGTGAAAGGAAGTCTCTATTTAAGATCGTTATCATTTCGATGATGAGTTGAGTCTTGTTTTACGCAAAAAGTATTGTTTATTTGTTTACGCAAAAGTATTGTTTGAACCATTTCTCTGTAAAGCACTGAATTCTAATCACTATAATGATATAATGTGCGGTCTTCAATCGCTCAATTTTATATAGCGTGGCAAATAATAATTTCCAAATGAAATTTACATTTCCCCTATGCTAGGAGGCGCAGTCGCTCAGTTGATAGGGGAGATATCTTGAAGAGGGAAGTTTTGGGGCTCCAATGCCAAATTGATAGCATGGACCAAAATGATGAACTCCTTTCGATTGTGTTGTCGTATCTAGGGATAGGGTTAGCTTTGATGTTATATAACGAATAGTGATAATACAAAACGGTAATTTATTTTGCTCATTTCAAACAATATTTATTTAGAGGTTATATAGGGTTCGATGCAATTTATTTCTTAGATGCTGCTTACATATATCGGTTTGTATGGTGATGTAGATATACAGTATAGGCTTACAGTTGCATACCACGTGAGAGAGGGAGAGGATTGGGGAGTCCTGAAAAGGACTGTTGGATATCTTTCTTGAAGTTATAGAGAACTATAGCGCCGGTTGGTCACTCCTGCCAATGGATAGTCAACCTGTTCGAAACGTATAGGAGCCACTCCAATTGGCGCTCGTAAGCGTATACTGTATAAAGTATTTCTTCAAATTCTCTTGATTAACATTAACATTAAAACTTGGAGATTCTAATTTGTTGCCATGTTCATGTTACGTATACTGCTCGTTAGCTCTTTGCTTTATAAAAATATTCATATCTATAATGAAGTTTAGCGCTACGTAACAAATTTAGTAATTGAGAATTCATCAAAAATGTTCAGTAATTTTCAAAAAACTGCAAATGGAAGGAAAAAAGGGCAGTATCTAAGAAGGAAATTAATTATGTTGTCTGCTAGAGCCATCGTTACGCCCGCACATTATTAGTACTATGAAGGGATATTTAATCAGGCAAAAACAGAAGCCTAAAAGGGTAAAATATATTAAAATGATGTGTATAGCATATATATTGAGAAGTATTTCTATATAAGTATTTTTTCAATTAAAGGTTGATAGAAATGATACGGTAGAGAAAACATTAAACCTCAGAGTAGGCATCCACTTTAAAGTTTATTCATTTTGCATTGTTACTCAACTTAACTTTTGCAATCGTTTTACGTGACTTATATTCTACTGCTTGAGTTACTTCAATATCCTATATGGGTGAAACAAAAAAATAAACAATAATTTGTCATTTTCGTTGTAAATGTAATAAGTTGAACAAAATATTTGATGAAATTATATAACAAACATTTCGCTGTAATGGTAGGCAAGGCAACCCCATAAATATATATATATCGGACATGACTGTCCTGTCCCAGTAACACTATCCCCGAGCTTGAGAGATTATGCGATTGTTAACTTCTTAGCCATCCCAAATCCCATTCTGATTCCTAATTTTGATTAGAGTCATCCATTGCCAAGGCAACAGATTGGGGATAAAGTCCAGTAGTAAACATTTGCATGTCATGTCATTGTTGTAATTATTTCCAGTCATCGTATAGAGCATAGTCCGACGAGAGAGAAAGAAAGAGAGAGAGAGAGAGAGAGAGATAGAGAGATAATACAGTGAAACATCACAACCACAGGGTACTTCTTCTACAGAATAAATTGTTTTGACAGAAATGATTCGATGATTTTGAACGCCTTCAAAGGAACAATTTTTGATATTTTTCAGTTTCGAGAAATCATCACTTGTGCTTTCTGCATGTTCGGGAATGGTATTGTTAATTCCCTACCCATTATGTTCATAGATAATTTGTAATTTACACTGTCTGATGTCCTGGATTTATTGTAGTTGCTTCGGTGCTAACTAGTCATCAATCACCACGTACAAAATATATGATTTCATGAAATTATAATTGCACTTCGATTACACTTAACGATTGGTAACTTTGCTCCCAAAGAGCACTTCATTTCTAATTACACAGGAGTGTTGCTCATAATTATGTTGTTGTTGTTTATCATACATTATTTTCATTCTCTTCACAGCCTCGGCGTTTCACACAATGCGACTGAAGAAATTATCCTGGCTTTTCATCGTTGTACTTGCCTTCCTAACCATCGTGCGTGTGAGTGCCGATGAAGAAGAAGATGATGACGATGAGGAAAGTCGGCATCACGTGGGTCACAGGATAACTCGACCACCGTCATCATCATCTGGGAGAGCAGATGGAGTCGGAGGAGCTAATCACGGTGGGAGAAGACCTGGGAAAGGAAATACAGATGATAGGGATGATGACGAAGAAGAGGAGAGCGAGGAAGATGATGACGATGAGTCTGGTGGTGGCAAAGGTCATTCGGGAGGAGGAGGAGGAGGAGGAGGAGGTGGTGGTGGTGGAGCAGGGACAGGTGGAGGAACTGGAGGAGGAGGCGCAGGTGGACAAGGAGGGGGAGGGAGGGGGAATGGAGGCGTCGGAGGAGGAAGTGGTGGTAGTGATGCGGGTGGAGGAGGAACTGGAGGTGGTGCCGGTGGTGGTGGTGGTGGTGGTGGTGGTGGTGGTGGTGGTGGTGGTGGTGGCGGTGGAGGTAGAGGTGAAGGTGGAGGTGGTGGAGGTGGGGTAGGTCCAGATGGAGGTACTGGAAATGGTGGAGGAGGTGGAGGCAATGGTGGATCTGGAGGAGGAGGAGCGGGAGCCGGAGGAGGTAGTGGCACAGGAAGTGGAGAAGCAGGGGGAAATGGCGGAGGAACAGGAACGTGGGGAGGAGGAGCAGGAGGGGCAGGAGGGGCAGGAGGAGGAAATGGAGGCGGTGGTGGTGGAGGCGGGGGCACTGGTGATAGCGGCACTGGAGGAGGAGGAGGAGGAAATGGAGGCGGCGCTGGAGGCGGAGGCACTGGTGGAACTGGAGTTGGTGAAGGTGGTGCTGGTGGTAGTAGCGGAGGTGGCGGTACTGGTGCCGGTGGTGCAAGTGGTGGTGGTGGTGGTGGTACTGGTACTGGGACGGGTACTGGTTCTGGTACAGCAGGAGGATCTGGAGGTGGACAAGGCGGATTTGGTGGTACAGGCCCAGGAACATCAGGTAAATGCTGAATCTTTGTGTTTCCATTTAAACCATAATTTGAACCGGAGGTAAACAAGATGTACAATCTCAATCAATATTTATGTGAGTACTGTAATACAATACACATGCAAAAGATTGAGACGATATCAACATTGCAACCGTATTTTGCCTATTAAATGTGTTGTGTTAAAATGCCTTCTTCAATATTATCGCTTTAATTTAAATAGCTTTGCCAATTCACGTAAACCAGTGTGCATTTCTGCTTCTTGTAAGGAATCTTGTCGATATCACTCGATGTTTTAACTTCTCAACAGATCCAAGACCCACTGCTGGTCAAGCACCTGGAGGCCGGGTGACGACACCACCAATATCACACATCCCGAGATCGACTGCAGTCCCGACGATAGCGCCGTCGCCTACGACAACTTTCTGTCCGTCATCGTGCCCTGTCGTTCTCGACTTCATCTGCGGGTCCGATGGCCAGACGTACGCCAACGAGTGCGTGCTAAGCGTAGTCCGATGTACCACCGGCGACACCACCTTAGCAATCATGTACAAAGGCCAATGTCAAGTGCAACCTCTGACTTTCTCCGATCCTTTACACTCCTGGGGAAGCAGAGATACTGATTTACCAACGGATCATGACATTCCTTTACCATTGTCGGCACCATCAACAAAAATGAAACCCTTCATGAATATTAAGGAAGCATTAAATTATTGGAGAGACACGAGGAGGTCAACTAGGTCGAGTTTTCAAGAAAATTCAACTCGCTGATGTTAATACTTAACTGACTTCATGGCCGAAAGCGATTTCTGGTCATAACTGTGTAATGACATTGATTGATTGATTGAACCAAGTACTATTTCGTTTGATATTTTAAAATAATCTAAATATGGACATTTTTATAATATACTGTTCCTAGTTTTAATCAACGAATCTCGTATATAACCTTTCGTTTCATCTGACTGACCACCTTTCCTGTAAGCTGTATTGTACAAGCAATGCCGGTTTACTCACATTAAAAAATAAATTGCCTTCATCAAGAGGAGAAATTATCTCAAAATCAATGCCCACGATATAATTGCCTTCATCTAGAGGAGAAATTATCTCGAAATCAATACCCACAATATAAATACTATGAATTAAAAAACAACTTTGCAAATATCTTATTAACAATAAAAGAATATAGTGCCCACACACGATTATGCACTTCCCCCTTTTCTCTATTTATATCGAAACGGGCGCTATTCTAATAAATTAATTTCCAGAATAAACATAAAATATTAACATACCTCTAGTGAATCGGTATTCTGAAAACTATATTCAAGAGTATTTTATCTTTCTTTTTTAGGTTACGCCCCCGACACGCCGATTTTTCATTGATTCTCCAATGAGATTCACTGTTAGAATGTACTCTCAGGAAATCACGTTTCACGTTTAATGTAATGTAATGTAATTATGCTACCCTTCGCCAAGTTGTATTTTAATATTATGGAGTTTATTTATTGTCCATTCGGTGTAAGTAGATTAAACTATAACATTTGTGAACATTCATATAGGTTGTCATAGCAACATATTATTGTAAATGTAATATTCTTTATCCTAAATTGTGTTTTGGAATATTTATTTGATTAGAGATTGAATACGCTAATGAATATGAAGTGTATAAATTTCGATTTTGTAGAAAGAGCAGTCGATCCCTTACAAAAAAGTACCATCGGGTAACCATGTTTTTTTCTTCTAAAACAACGATAAACATAGCCGTCATCAAACAATGTATTTCATTGGTATCATGATTACCACGGTGGATGGTAATTTGGACCAAAAAACATGGTTACCATGGTACTTTTTGTAAGGGATATGCACTTGAAATTTCGTTTGCTTTAGAATAAGGAGATAGTGGGAAGTTAGTGTTTCACAATCCTTCATAGCAAAAAAATACGCTAGCTTTTTTGAGAAGAAAATACTATATATTATACTTCATTGATTATTGTTAGGAAGGAATCGTCATCTGCCACAAAAACACATAATAGTATAGCGAATGCTATATCCCTTTCTGTAATATATGGTCTAAAACTAATATGCGTCTCACACTAAGGAAATACAACGTATGGTTAAGTTTTTTTTAGCAAATGAGTGTTAAAAGATACATTTAACATGATATCATGTGCTTTTAATACCGATTTTCTGTTAGTGTGAGATACCATTGCATCTATACAAAAATTGGTATATATATATTATATAAATATAAGGCTAAAAGCTATGTTGATTATGATGAGTATGTGCCTACTACTGCTCTTGGTTTTCTCTCGATCACGTAATTGTATACGAAAAGTCAAGTTAGAACTAAATGAACTGATTAAATTTAAAAGAAATTATTTTAAACACTATTTATATACAGGCGACATAATCATATTATAAGCGTTTTTAGAATTACGATATCTTGTTAGCAATTAAAAATCCCACACAACGGCCCTGGTAAATATAGCAATGCATATGATTATCTAAATAATCTGACAAGCAACTGAAAAAAGTACAGACCTATTGAAAAATGTTATTCCCAACCTGGAAATTAACTTTCTTTTGGTTATCAATTCAAGGCTGACATGTTGTTAAACACAGAAAATGTGATAGCAAAGTACAGGTACATATATACACAGCCATGCTAGGTTGAGGGGGGGGGGGATTACCGTACTGTCAAAGCATGATCGTAAAACACAATTCTCGTCTCTTACACTCACAAATAAAGCAATATTGTATTTTTTATTTAGAAAAGGCACAGTCTTGTAATGCTTGAGAAAAGGCATAGTCGTGTATTATTGAAAAATATGTAAACTATATGTTAATTTAGAACACGCATAGCTTTCATTGGGTAGCTACCCAATGAACACAGGATTGAGTTAATATTAGCCATCATATGGCATCTTCCTCTTGCACATACATTTTATGTGGATGATCTTATTGTAATTCACATAATATTATGATTCTTTATTCAATGTTCTTTATATACAAAATTGAAACGATATATATTTATTTTGTCAAGAATTCATACGAAATTACAAGCACTTTACTTGCGTACCTGATTATCACAATTTGGTTGTTATCAGTTGATCAGAGAAAGATGGTTGGTTGTGGGGAGGGGGAGTAAGGAAAGTACCAAAGAAAGGAAATATAGAGAAGAGAGAAGGAATTAGAGAAATGAAAGAAGTGAGACGGACGGAGAGAGGAAGGTAGCGGAGAAAGAGAGAGGGAGAGAGAGGAGAAGGGAGGAGAGAGAGAGAGAGAGAGAGAGAGAGAGAGAGAGAGAGTGAAGGGAGGGAGAAAGAGATGAAGAACGTGGAAAAGAGGAAAGAAGAGGAGGGGGAGGAGGGGGAATGTGCGAATAGGAAATAAACGATGCAGAGAGAATATAAAGAGAAAGAAATGTCATTCTACTAGACAAGATTTACATTAGTGACAGAGTAACGAATATACTCATCCCATGCAGTGTACCCGCCCCAAATCAATGTTTCATGCTCCTGCTCGACAAATCTGCCTCTTTCCGATCCTACTGCTTAGTGATTGCATCCTAATCTTGTCATCACCTAATTCTTGAGTGTTAGATTGGGATCACTGCATCCGGCAAAAACAAATTTCCACTGGAGAATTTCACGAGTAGTGACCTTGCATTTTAAAGATATTTCGTGCTAAAAATATTATTTTGTTCTGAAATATGGGAAGCATGTTTAGTTATATAATTCATCACTCGCGCTCATCTCCTCTCCTCGAATATTGCATCCACGTGTCCTCAATTCCGCAGAAAAGTACTATATTTCCATGTATCTTTGCAACAGCACAACATCATTCTCTTCAATAACCTCTCATAAACATGTACATGTATTTTTCTCCATTTTTGTCTAGTTACATGTCAGAAAGCAGATCTCTTCATCGCATCCTCACGGTTCACCCCTATCTCCCTTTCTCCTCTAGCTCTTCTCTTCTATTTGTCTGTGTAATTTGCTCTGATTCTTAAAGACCGTCAATACTACTGGGCCAGAAGGGATTAGACCACACAGCGAGGTCACTGACAGGTGGCTATCTCATTAACTCAGCTCTCAACTAACATAAGAAAAAGAGGATCATGGGGGACCAACAGCTAGGCACGGAAGTTTTCTATATAGAGGGAGCAAGTAGCTACAAAGGACAGTGAGGCTTTAAAGGGGCACTGCACTACTTGTAGCTGCTTGCGCCCTCTATATAACAAACAATGCCTAATCGGTGACCATTGGTCCCCCATGATCCTCTTTTTCTTATGTTAACTGAGAGCTGAGTTGATGACATAACCACCTGTCCAGTGACCTTGTAGGGCGGTCTAATCCCTCCTGTAAACTATGGCAGATAAGCTTTAATAAATGTTCTCTCTTTGTCTCCCCCCCCCCTCTCCCTCTCTTTCTCTATACCAGTTTCTTTCGATCCCTCTCTCCCCGGCTCTGTTCTCCACCTTTTTCATGTTTCCTTCCTTCTCATGGTTTCTTTCATGATTTGTGTTACTTCTTTTCCAACCCTTTCTCAACAGTTATCTTGGCCTCGTGAAAGTCTACTTCTTGCATTAATGCTCCACATGCATCTGTCATGATGAATCATACTCCAAAGATGGGAAATAGCGATTATTCAATTCAAAGTGTCTGAAATCTCTTCCTTTAAAGCCCGTCTGCACTAGTTTGGCTTTGAGGGATAAGACCACCCAGCAAGGTCACTGACAGGTGGCTATCTCATCAACTTAGCTCTCAAATGCTTTTATTCAGGCTCCCAACATTTTACATTGATTTACCTTGCCTGTCATATCTATATATTTCAAAACTTCGTAACTATTTTTGCGTACATTATATTTGATTTGAAATGTTTAATTTTTTGGGTGTGTAATCTACACTTATACGATTGTATAAAAAAATTAAAGTAAATGTGGTACGAATAAACTTCAAACTTCAAACTTTAAAATTAACATAGGAAAACGAGGACCTTGGGAGACCAACGGGCACCGCTTGGGCATTTTTTTTTATATATAGAGGGAGCAAGTAGCTACAAGTAAAACAGTGGGGCTTTAAATGCATTGTTCATTTTGCACCCTTGGAAACAAAGATTTTAGTAATGGTATTGTATTTGATGGGACGAATCACTGCATAATGGTGAAGGAAGAGCCTCTTACAAGAAAAAAAGAGCAAAATTCATAACCTGTAAATATACGAAGGTATCTGTAGTCAGTTCAGAAAATGGGAAGAGAGAGAAAATCCAATGAGCTGCATGAAACTGCAGATAGAGATTTGCGGGGTGGTGGCCACCTTTCTACGAAAAGAACTTAACTAAATAGCTTCCATTATCTAAAACAATTCTACACTTGAATATCTTTTTTTTTTCTTTTAATTTCCATCATTAGATATGGCATAAACATCATTTTTTATCATTGAAACAATCAGATTACTCAAAAAGAAAATGACCTGTCAATAGACATGGTCCCCATCTGAAACCTCTTAAAATCTATAGTCCATAAAGAATAATTCTGACATTCATGTATATTACAATAATTGCATACATGCCTACATTCACAATCTAAAATTATTCATTGCCTTTATAATACAACAGTTTTTTTCCCACTGATTCCATGAAAAATGTATTTCCATACCGTGTACATATTTGAAGGATCAAGCTTTGTTGCAAAGGGTTGCATAATACATTGTCTATATTTATTTTATTATCTATGTCAATAAAGGTTGATATGAATTACAAACAATGCAGCAGTAACAGGCAAAAATGTCATGTACAATGTAAAAGCCTTATAGGATTTCAGGATTGAATGAGCCTCAAACAAACTATAAGGGTGAACCACATTGGCAAGATGAGAATAATCTGGATTGCACATATTAACCAACGAGAAAGACAGGAACAATTTGTGATGAACATATTGCTTAAACCAGAAAAAATAGGAGATTTCGGATTGAACTAATTTATCAAATGAGAGAGATAAGAGTAGTCTAAAGTGTATTATGTTGATCAAACCAGAAAGCAAGAGTAATCTGGACTATGTTCTTCCTCGTTTGTACCTTAAAAGGTAAAAAAGCATAAATCTTTCATGAGAACATTAGCTTTGTATAAATAAATAGATTGATGACATTTTACATGAGTGAAGTGAAAGGTACAATATAGTACTGATTAAAAAATATATATATATTTCAAATGATACAAACAAATATATTCCCAGCATTCCCCATTTGATGTGATTGGCACATGAGAGATTATTTACTAGTCATAATCTCCAATAGGCGCAGATCAAGGGGACCCCACCCCCCAAAAAAGACAGGGAAGCAAAAAAAAGATGGGCAAAAAAAAATTTGTGACCCGAAAATGACCTTTTCTTTGTTGCTCAAGGGGGGGGGGGCCTGATCTCCATCCCTTTCTTCGCTTCAACTAGATATTCATTTTACATGTATATGAACTTGAGTAAAATGACCCCACTAGCTAGCATACAGGTGCATGTTCTTAATCTTATACTCCAACTCCAAATCAGAGAATAATATTAATATTTAGAAACTTGATTGACATCGAAAATCATGAACTTCCATAATAAAAGTAAGTAAGTATTCATGTAGAGGAGACAGTGGTTACTAAATACATATATTTTTTGGGATACAAAGTATTCACATCATTTTGTCAACATCATGATAGATTCCTTGGCACAAAATGGCTGTGGTTCATAATTAAGTACAGTAACAAATGGCAGAAAGAGCCTTAAAAAAAGATTATACCTAGAAATGTAAGGCTTTGAGAAAGACTTAAATGCTATATCCATAGATTACCATACATTCTATGAAGTAGAATTTTAACATCATAAAGAGGTAAGAGACAATAGGCACTAGAAACATGAATTTTGTGATAGAAATGAGAGTATTTTTTATCTATATACTTTAATTAAATTCAATCATTTTCAATATCATTGATACCATATAAAAAATATCCCTATTTCATTCAAAGACTAAAATAATTATGAGAATTATGGAAAGACAGGGAATGACTGCATGGCCATACTCTCAATACTACACTCATCGGTACCCCTTAGGATCCTGAAGTAACCCTCTTCACCCCAACCACTACCCCAGCTGTTCTTCACAGTCCAGAAACTCATCCCGGATGCCTCATCCACCCCATACCCAACCACCAGCACGGCATGGTTGGTCAGCTCAAAGGGGTCAAACTTCAGCATGGAGTTCTTGAGTCCAGTGTGGTGATACACGCCCCCTTTGTAGCTCATGAAGTCACCGTAGACCTGGAAACCGACAGCGACTGGGCCGTTGTTGACCAGGGCCAGGCGCATGAGCTCTTCGTTGCAGGCCCCGTAGAAGCCCCCGATGTACTGGTAGTTGGTGGCATAGTATCTGCGGCATCCCGTCTGCTCCTTGCTGCAAGCCGAATCGACTCCTTGATAAGGGTAACACGATTCCTCCACCACACCAAAATCCTCTGCATACTTGCCTGCTATTAGATAGGGAAACCCTCCTTCACATCCTATGGAAAAACCAAAGGAGTGATACCTCGATCAGTCACTCTACCAAATCATCCACTCCAAAGGAACTACAAACAGACCTATCCTTGGCCATTTCACCCTGGTTTCAGTCAGACTGGTGTGATTGGGAAATGAATATGATTTTGAGAGCACATCATAACAGGACAAAGAATTTTAATGATCAAAAACATGAATCATCATGTATTTTGTAATTGGATTGATTGACTGGATTAAAAATTTCATGCAAAAATCTTTTTATCATATCATACCAAGCTATATGAGACATGCACATCTTTAGACTAGTTTGTGAAACCTGGGCCCTGTCCTCTAATCAATCTCAAGTTTGCAGTCTTCTATCTCTTATGTACATAGTTGCGATTAATATCAATCACAAATAAGTTGTGACCAATATTAACTCTTTGTAAGACAGGGCCCAGGCCTTACAAGTATAATCACTCCTTAACGAAGGCACATACACCTAGATTAACCTAGCAATGCCTATGGAATCCATGTAGCTCCTGGATGAAGCATAGGGGAATGAGAATATGCAGCAGTCAGTATTTTACGATTCCAACTTGGTACAGCCTTCATTTCTAATTTAATTTCCTTATTAATCAAATTGTACAAAAAGGAGAGATACATTGCTATACGTAATGAGAAAAAAGCTGCCCATGACAGCAGGTGGCAGGGCATGGCCCAATGGATATCCATTGTCAGATAAGAAAAGGAAGATTTTTGATATGTTAATACGCTGTATAATGTTCAATGCATTATGTAATCAAATATTAATTTTCACTGGTGTGTGAATCTTTTGTCAAATATATAAATGTACCTTGAAGTGACCAAAAAATAAAAAAGATAATTTCAATACAATACGGGAGCCGCACAAACATACCCTGTGCGTATTCACTGCAGTCCACCACATCCTGAGGTGCAAACACTTTCTGGACCGTGTTGTTGGTCGTGATGCGCAGTCTTGCTTCCAGCATCGCTAGGGCAGCAAAGGAGAAGCAACTTCCACACTGAGCCTGGTTTCTGACTGGCGATACAAAGTTCTGACCGTTGAGATCCCTCCAGTCGAAGGACTCCGGCAGTGAGAATGCTGCCTTTGATGCCTCCGATGTGACAGGTGCAGGGTGAGGTCTATTGAAAAAGAAAAAAAAAGGGGGAAAATAGTTGGAGACAAATTCAGTTCGTTATAGATATACAGTGATAGTGATCATGAATTCTATATGATCCGCTAAATCTTATATTTAATGTTTATATTCATATAGGTTCAAAATGTCAATTTTTAGATACCTAATGTAATGCAACAGAAATTTGTCCAAATATGGCAATTATTTTCTTAGCTTTCTACTCCTGCAGTATGTGCAATTTGTAGTGTGAAAGATATTTTTAAAACTACACTAAAAAGTGACAATGTACCTCTATGGTTTAAGGATAACACCACAATAGTATCAACCATTCATCAAAGAAAGGGGTTTGCACTAGCTGAGCTGGTTCATCATCCTTTCCGTCCACTGGTCAATCTACTCCCCCCCCCCCCCCATCCCTTCTCTTTATCTCTCTTTCACTACCTCCATTTGTTTTTCTGTTATACTGTAGCCTTTTCTGCTTTAGCCATGTATAGCATAAAACCCATGCAGGATTCATAAAGCCTGCTAGCAATTACAGATCAAAGAAAGAAAAATATGACCCAAATAGTGTGTATTAAAGCAAGCTGTCACAACTTTAATGTGGAAGACATCATTCTGCATTTATTTGTTCATTTCTTTGTGGATTGTATATACAGTACATGATCTTATTTGTCCAAGCATAGAAAACAAAGTACACATTTTTGACACACAGTAAGTCATGTTATCATGGTTGATTTATTATTATCATATAAAAATACACACAAACAAATGTTTATGTTTTGTACGAATTGCATCAAAGAGTCATAGCAATATTTTACCAATTTACAAAACAAAGACCAGATGAGAAATTTCTGCAAACCATGCAAAATAGGCTGTACATGATATCGCTCTTTATTAAGTAGCTCTATTTTAGTAAAGGACAGGTTTAAAAGCATGACTATAGTACAAAAGCCTCTATGCACTGAGCAAATATCCGTAAATCTTACATTTGTTTACAAAAGACTACTAGAGCTAAGCAGAAAGACAAGTTTTTCCCGATTAACAGCTGCTTCTTCTACCGGAACTTCTCAGGAAGTGTTTCATTTTAAATGTATGGAAATATATTTGAATCATAAACTGTTCTTTATATTCCAGCTATGCTCAGTTTGCTGGGCATTTCACAAATTATGGCATCAATCATCCTGCGTCTTATAAGGCAATCTATTTGAAGTTTCATATGGTGAACTTAGTTTCTTCTAAAAGACATTTATATCATGAAAAGGTAAAGCTGTTGAATTTAGACAAATGTATTTATGAATAGACAGCCCCAGGTCAAATTGTGCACACAGATGGCAAACAGTGCAACATCGGTACAAATGCTTGGCAGTTACTATAATGAAAAACATCAAAATATATTCATTAGAAGTAACTGCGGCCAAATATACATTAAAAGTCCAACTCCGAGACTCCACAGATCAGTCAAGATTAACAAACACCTCTGTAATATCCAGTTGGTAAACAATTATGACTGTGAATCAAGAGGCAAGCCTTGTCAACTTAGTCAGTCTCCTTGGCATGTCATGTGCACAGTTGGTCATCATATGATAAGACCTTTCTGTTGTATGTACAAAAATTCAACACTGCTTTACTGGAGGAATCCTCAAAGATACCACACACCATGGAGTGATGTTTTGATTAACCTAGATATCATACTTGATATGCATTGTTGCCCTCTGTTCACATTTTTAAATGAATGCTGCCACTATGTAAAGTAACCAGATGGATGGATAAAATGAGAAGACATTTATCAACAGTGTACATGTATATGTAGTCTTCTAGCAAATTTTCTATTCAGGTATCCCTCAGCTAATTCCTCAATCCCAAACCTGTATCATCATTTCAATATATACATACCAATATACAATTGGAGGTGTTAATCTAGTAATGCAACAAATGCAATCAAATGAAGTCATCATAGAACTGCAAAAATCTAAATCACTTTGTTTTTTTAACACTGGCATGGTGGGACCAGTGGGATATAAACCACTGATAATCAAAACGACCGGAACATGGTTCAATATTGGCATGACATACAATATATCATAACCTTAGACCCGGGAATTGCTAAGGCACGTTTAAGTTTATGATAACAGAAACATTGGTTATTATAGGAAGTGTTTAAATGGATCATAACCTTTGTAATTGAGGTTAATTTAGAATATGTTGTCTATTACATTTTCAAGAAAATATAATGAAGGTCTTACTAAAGGATTGAAAAATTACTCATAATCAAGATTGCATTTTGAATACATGTGAGAACCTCTTTAGATATTTCAATCCGGCAATTTCTTTTTCTTATTTCATCAACATAATATGGTGGAAGGCATAATTAAATTTACTAATACACATACAGTAACTTTTAAAGTTTTTCTATGGATAAATAGGAAAGGCCTCTACAGCAATACTCTCAATCGCACATTCGTCTGTTCCCCTTCTAATCCTGAAATAACCCTCTTCACCCCAACCTTCACCCCAGCTGTTCTTCACAATCCAAAACTTCTCCCCCGACCCCGCCTCAACACCATAACCCACCACAAGCACAACATGATTTGTAATCTCAAATGGGTTGAACTTGAGGTTTTCATTCTTAACACCAGTATGGTGGTATATCCCACCACTGTATGCCATAAAGTCATCATAAACCATAAAACTGACTGCCAAGGGGCCATTCTTGACGAGTTGTGCTCTCATCAGTTCCTCCGTGCATCCCCCGTAGAATCCACCGACGTAGTTGTAGTTGGTGGCGTAATATCGTCTGCATCCTGCTTTCTCTTTGGAGCACGAGATGTCCTTTCCCTTGTATGGATAGCAAGACTCCTCTACTACACCAAAGTCCTCGGCGTACTTGCCAGCAACAAGATATGGGAATCCCCCTTCGCAACCTGCAAAATTTACAATAAATAGCAACTTTAATTTCATATTTTCATTATGATTTGATGCTCAGATCATTCATTCATTGCTCGCCTGATTAACATGATTAACTCTCTATAATTCATTAATGCATAACAACAATGTTGTCAATTGGAAGGTTATGTCACATGAACTAAATTCATAGGCAACCAAAATATCAACAAAAATGGAAACTACAAAATATCAGAATTAGATTTATCAAAACTTTATGTTGCAACTATGCTTAAATTCTAACACTACCTAATATGTATCTCTTAGATAATCAATTTTGAACCACATCATGTAAATATCAGTACAGCTGTCTCAGATGGTCAAATCAGAGAATCAGATTTTGTTTTACTAGAAATTAAGAAAAAAATTCAAAACCAAGAATCCCATTGCAAAGATCTTGTTTCAACCAAACTGTACACTAGCTGTCAAGCTGTGTAAACCATACTGTATAGATCAAGTTATAGGGAACCAAATTAATTTTTTTTATTTTAAGGATACCATAGATTGACGGGAGTCGTTGTACACATGTAGCTAGGCTTATCACATGGAAACCATAGATATGATATATGTGGGCACGGATTCAAGGAAGGGAAACTTTGTTTTACCTACTTCTATTGCTACTTTGACCTTTTACTGTACATTCCGGTGTATGGAATTGATGGCAGTTCAGTTGAGTTTAAATAAACAAAGAACCATGAAATTACCACATTGTCTCGGGGAAAGTACATGCATGTAGATATCTCTACACATACCTTGTGAGTACTCGCTGCATGATACCACATCCTGGGTCGAGAAAACTAGCTGGATGCTGTTGTTGGTTGCAATGCGTAATCTAGATTCCAGCATGGCCAGAGAGCCAAACGCGTAGCAGCTGCCACAAGAGGCCTGATTGCGGACCGGAGACACAAAGTTCTGTCCGCCATTCACATTCCGCCAGTCAAACCCGGGTGGCAATGAGGATGCTGCCCTCTTTGCCTGATTGGTAACAATCGCTGGTGCTGGTCTGGTGCGAATACAGGAAGGTTTATCTTGTCTTACTATGAATGCGCTTATTATGACGTTATTTTGGAAACTCTCTCATTTTTTGTTCCTATTATGTTATCTAAGTTTTACTGCAGGCATCCATTTTCTACACATTTTTAAACATAAGTAGTCTATATTTGATAATAAAGGTTTAACTCATGAGATATATAAGCAGACTTTAGCAGGGTCATTTGACAGCAACTTATTCACACACCTTTTGCTTTGAAAACCTAGGATGACCCTCAAATGTCCAAGAAATTCAAGTAATAAGTGACATATACATCAATCTTGAATTATGGGAGGAAGCAAAACTTGTTTACAAGAGTATAGCTAGATCATTTTGAAAGGGGAGGGATTGTTGGAACTAATATGCTGATGGCTTTTCTAAAACTTCCCAAATGAATGAATGAAAGAAAAAAAAAGTTCTGTTAGCAAGTTATGGACAAGACTACAAATCCCAAATTTACTGACAGAAGTTTTTGTAATAGATGTTGTCACCACCCCCCAACAACAGTTCTCTCTAGATATGCCCCTGCAGATTATGGGTCCAGGGGGTGTTTCACAAAGATTCTAATTTGAACTTATCTCTAAGTTGGACTTAACAATTATGGAAAGCCGTTAGCATCTATGAAAATATTTTGTAAAAGTTGATTTAAATCATTCATTTTTTTTTTTATCAAGAAAATTTCATGTTATTAATGTGGAATTTATAAAAAGTTTAAAATAATTGAATTTTCATTTTTGAATGTATTTTATTTTAAGGCTACAAATGACTCTCCATAATGTTTGAGTCCGACTTAGAGATAAGTTCAACTTAGGATCTTTGTGAAACACCCCCCTGATGGACAGATCTTGATAGATGTGTATTAATACCTGGAGGATCCTAAGCCATTCATGGCACCTGCTCTTCTCTGCATATCTTCCACAGTATACATCTCGTGCTCGGGGTAGACTGTTGCATTCCAGGATTTCTGAGCTCTGTTGATCTTCTCTACCATCTTCTTATCATTCCGGTACATCATCTGGCTGAAATCTGGACGCCTGAAAATTGAGATGGAAATTTTTTAATATATGCAAATTGGCGAATCGTGCAGAGGTATCAATTTCTTTTTGAGTGATCCTTACCTAAAGCGAGCACAAAGCTGGGTTTTTTCGCACCATTTGCTGTTAGCTTAATTTTTGATGAAGACCTTCTAATATATATTTTAGTATTTGGCATTCAAAATAAAAGGACGAAACACAGAATAAAAGAGTGGAAATTACATACATAAAAGCTAGAGGGTGCATGATCACAGAATTTCCTGCAAGAATGTCTAAAGATTTGTGTTGGAGGCTTTAGTTTGAGGCTACCACATGTTCACAAATATAAGTTGGTAATTACTCCCTTAAACCATTTCTAGGTTCCAAGCTTTATTACCTTTCATGATTCTATGGAAAGCGTGGCCCTTCTCAATATCAAGACTTAGAGAGCAGAACATAACTTTAGGAGCTCAAACCCAACGTAAAGTAGCATGTACCAGTACTTTTTGAACATGTTTCATGTAGATTGTAGATTGCAAACTGGGTCTGAACATCAAGACTTTTGTAGTCATATCTTTGATAAACTTTTATTTGTAGAGATATTTGCCCACAGAAAGAAGGGTATTTGAACACCATCACAACAATATGTTTACTATCTTATCCATAAATATAAAGAAGTACATGTATATATGCACAGAACTAAAGAACTGTAAGTGATGATAACACTCCATAGAAATTTAGCATCCTCAGCAATATTAAACAGAATAGACTTTGTACCAATATCAAATTACAATGGTGAAGTGGTACAGGGGAAACTATGTACTTAAGTAAGGACTTTATCACCCAAACTTCATCATACAAACAGTATACACATTTAAATACCAAATACTGAAGTTTAACCAAATGTCGGGGCGGAAGGGTATGGACATAAAACATTTATAATGCCTACATACTTGTTGTTCAAATAGACTGTTATTTAAACAGATAAAGATGATCTGTCTTTCATTCCACTGCCATTGTTATGAGAGCATTCATATAGAACAAAACCTAGTCTTAGATATCTACTTGATAATTTTGAACTACATAACCTATATAGTCAATCCGACTTTGTATTTTAATGGCTCAATGAGCAAGGGTAAAAAAAGGTCTGATTGCAACTGAAATTTGTATTTGTATAAATGTAGTTACTTTATTTGTATATAGCTTTAGGTTTTTGATCTTCATGTATTCTTTGAAAAACATAATTTAACAATGAAAAAAAAGAAGTTTTTTACACACTATAATAATAATTATTTTGATTGAAAATTTTGAAATGTTACTCTTTATTTCTTCAAGTACTTCAGCATAATTTTATGCACAGTCCAAACCCTTTAATCTAACTTGTGATTACAATGTCCTTTTATTTATGACGCTCTTTGTTATTGACAGTTATCATATTTGGAAGCTTTTTGTGTTTAATATCACGTTCCCCCAAATCAAAATATTCCTCTTTGAAATAGAAACAACTTACCTTTCCTTCCTGACAGTGTGTACCTTTGATGGACCCACCTTGCTGCCTACATAGCAAGCCCAGTCAGACCCCATTACATTGTGCGACCAACCAGGGAGGGTCTGAGAGCAATTCATGGTAACCTGGGCAGGGAGATAATTAAAAACAATATGCCAAATAAAGCCTTGATAAAGTAATACAAATCACAGAAATACCCAGGCTATTTCTGCAAAAACTGAACCACTCATCATTATGTATAACATTATTAAAGAGTGTTCTGACTTCTAAAAGCCTATAGTAAATGAAAAGAGGGAAAGACAGAAATTAATGTAAAAAGAACTCTTTTTAAAAATGTATCAAATAGATAAAAACAGAGATCTACTTTTTGCTCATTTGATCAACTAAATTTGAAACATGCCAAGGGCAGCAGCGGCTTGATTTAAAAAAAAAAAAATTAAAGGAATGAACTGAACTCAAACATGCAGACAAAAGCCAAGAAAGATTTTTAAAGTCTACAAAACAGACAGACCGAAGTAGTAAGATTGGGGGAGATTCCAGAGCCAACTTCAACTCACCTGGCTTCCTTGTTGAGTGTATTCTGAGAAAGCAAAATACTTCCTATTGTTGAGCACAACCTCAAAACCCTGGTTGTAAATCAGAGTCCAGAATCCTTTGGTACCATACTGGACATCAACTGCCACATCTGGGGAAAGCAACTGCACATGCAACTTGTATGTCACAGGACCTGTCCAGTAAAAAAATTAAAAATCATGATTGTTTATTTAGTACATGTATATTTGATACCTTGCTTTGAATAGTATTCTACGTTCTTGTAAAAGAGCATTGGTCTAAACACAATTGTAAATAAAGCCCTCAAACCAGTGTGCTTCAAACTTCAGCCTCCTATAGTTCTACTACAAAATTTAAAACTTTAAGATGGAAAGAAATGCACAATAATCAAAGAGGAAATTTAATCCTGAAGTCTCAATAATAATGACTCCACAAAATTTGCATAAAAATTAGACTAAGTAAGGAAAACCATGAATTAGTCAACTTCCTACACTGTAGATCAACACCCCTTTAAAAATGCAGTTACATTTTTAAAATGTAGCATCTGAATATATAAAATTGAAATATTAAAGCTCATGGAGAGAATGTCATCTCCAAAATTGGTTAATTCTTTGTATAGCTATTATAAATATATTTATACAACAGAACTTTGAGCAAGTACATTAATTTAAGAAACAAAATTGTAATTCCATGTGTGCTGTGGACTGCTGTCATCGCTATGAAGATATTAAAAAAACTATCTTCAACCAATTGCCAAATTGCTTTACATGATTTAACTTTTTGTTAACATATCATCAATGATAAACAACAAGTGGAATATGTTTGTCCTAATCAAAAGTACAAAATGAATTAATGCATTGATCAGAAAGTTTAATAGATGGTGCTATGACAAGCTGCCCAAATAATTAAATACAAAATGATTATATAAAATAAATCCTGTCAAAAAATAAATACAAAAGTGAAACTGCATGAATCTGAAGTTATGCTCAACTCATTTGCTATCTTCATAAGATGACACATCATCAAATATCAACATTTAATAGCTTTGAAGAGCTTGATTAGTAATAACTGAATAAAAAAATGTCAAAATCAACTTAGTTCATTAGGCATCTCTTTTCAACCATTACATTGTTAATAAAAAAAAAATCCAGTTGTAGTTTGACCCAGCCTGGCCTGGCATGCCTTATCCTGATGATCGATCTAGATCATGATCTAGATCTGGATGTACTTGAATGTAGACTGTGCATGGTCTGACTTTAGACGTATTTAAATTCCTTAAACAAGTTTAACCATATATTAGCCTACATAAGACTTAAACAATTAAATAATTTTATCAAATTGATCAAAGAGAGAAAATGTACGTACCTGGCTTTGTGCAGTCAATTTTGTTGTCACCGCCATAACCGCTGACCTCGAAAATCCATTCCCCGGCGACGTCTTCGTACGTGCAATTTGCCGGCGTATCACCGACCACAAAGGCAGGCACTACTGCCAACATGAATACCACAGCATAAACCCTCATGATTATGTCCTACCCTCTTCCTTTTTTAAACTTTCTTTATATTCTATCGGGAATTTCAGAAAGGCTGCTTTGCCGTATCACTGCCTTGTAGTTGTACTTGTAGGCTGTATACTGCACTGCACAGCGAGCATGCATAGCTAGCTGTGCATAGCTGATCAGCTGCAAAAGTCACAAGACGCTGGTCAGGTGACATGATCATATGATACAATCCGGGGGAAACACTCCCATTAGTTTACAGGGTCTTTAAAATATAATATTTGATCGATTCGGGCGTTCCGCCTTGCTAAAAGGAATAATCTTTGTAATGAAAAAAGTCACAAATAAATTTTTCAAATGATCATCGATAACTTAGAGATTAAAGTATTACATTTAAAAATAATCATTTCAATGTACTTTTAAAATGACCTGTGCGTCAGGTCGTGATGAAAGCTCGTTCATTATGAATACAGAACACAGTACAATATTAATGCATGCATTGTGAATGCAAAATTGCGTTGTTGTCCGATAACATCTCTGATTGTGATTGTGACCGTGCTACACGCATGCAAACTCATCTAAGTTAGCGACAATTCGACAGTACATTTAATTAATTCATCTCTTTTCATACAAAAGGACTCGAAATGTTATCAGTTATCAACAAATTCCTGGACTGGCTGAAAAGCCTTTTCTGGAAGGAAGAAATGGAGCTTACTTTAGTCGGTCTTCAGTATTCTGGAAAAACTACATTCGTCAATGTGATTTCGGTACGTTATTCGTTAATGCAATCCACCCACATTACAGAATGTGTCTGTGACTGAGTGTACTTGAGTCATGTTGTTGAGTGACTGACTGTATGATGAGGGTCCTACATGTCACTGTAGACTTACATGTAGACTATGTCTGCACACCAAACATTTCATTTGAAATTGAAAAGAATTTTCTGTCATATTTTTCAATGCAATGCTTGATCTCGTCTGTAATATTGTGCCGAAATCTCATCAATATTTGGGTAAAAACAGTGTCATTTGCATTGCAAAAAGAGAGGTGGCGGTTTAATTTTGATATCGCAAAAAACAAAGGTTCTCATGTCTGCGCACTCATTCAATTTAAACCTCCCAGAGTCCAATTTTTTTTCGATGTAACTTAAAGATGGCATTTCAAAATTTGAGGCTTGTGATGTGAATAAAGACTTTTCTCAATTTGTTTTACTTTTGAGTTTTGTGTGTGTGTTTGCGTGTGCGCTGTGCATGACTCTAGATCTAAACTAGACCCTAAGTCTAAATAATATGAAGATTTCATGTTCGTTATCTTTTTTTCTTTTTAAGAATTTCGTATTTATTTAATTTAATTCAAGTTGTCAAAGTTAAAACTAAGAGGTGAAATACATGTAGCACTTAATCATAACTTTTAATGAATTTTTCACTTTATGTTGTTGTCTACTGGTATTTCAATAACTTTTACATGTGTACAGTACATGTATGACATGGATGGTATCTAGACTACATGTTAACTAGCATATTGCCACTTCAGTTTTACAGAGGGAAAAAAAAAACGTTGGTGCAGTACAGTTAAACCTGAATCTACCGACGCAACCGAAACAGAAACAGAAGGGCTTCAATGATATGACATGTACATCCAATATTGGCCTACGATACATGTGGGCTTACCATAAACTTTATTTATACTATCCAAATTCCAATTTATCCTATCCAAATTCCAATTTATCCTATCCAAATTCCAATTTATCCTATCCAAATTCCAATTTATCCAATTGATTTTATGATTTCTTCATCCTAATCTATCTGTGAAAGTTTTCTTTTCATTGTGTCCTTGTATTGGTTGTTATTCTTCAGTGTTACTTATTACTTTACATGTATGGATTATATTACTCTTCAAGTGTACATTTGTTAATTGTCTCAGAGAGGCAGGGGAGGGGGAGGTGGAATCAGGAAAGTCAGAAAAGAATTTTAAAATCTAGAAAGACATTTAAAACATGTAATCAGTGATCGACAACTTTATAGAGGTGATTTATTGTGGGGGAAAATGAAAATTCACATATCACAATATAGAGAGTCGTCCCTCATACACTTCCGGTATTCAAAAAAATACTTGTAAACAACCAAATTTCCAGTAAGATTTCTGTATATCCATAGTGATAAAAAAGTCATCACTGTTTTGTTCTTTGTCTGATGACTCCGATCTTTTTAATACTTTTACTGATCTATTTGATTTATTGCTTCCACTCACATAGAAACTTTCATTCTACTTACATGGAAGGATTTATTAATCCCCTCCAGAAATGAGGATTTGACATGATAATGATTCTACATGTCAATTATGGTTTTGTTGTGTGAGTACAGCGAGTAACGTCTACAAGCACTGTTATTATTGTAGTGCTAGAGGTATTATCAATTAATCATAGTATGTAATATAACCATGAACTTCCTGTCTCAACTTCTCCCAACAGTCTGGACAATTTAATGAAGACATGATCCCCACAGTAGGTTTCAACATGAGGAAAGTTACGAAAGGAAATGTCACAATAAAGGTAAGTGTACCGGTACTTAAAGATTAAAACTGTCTTGATTTATTATAAATAAATAAAAGACAAGACAGCTATTGCTATGCCTGTACTTGAGTTAATTTTGTCCATATTATGAACATTTTGAGTGAGACTTTATTCTCAACGTTTAATTTTTCTAAGCTTTCACTTGTATTGGTTCATTAACTGTAATAATTAATAAATACCAAGTCATTAATTATTTCATAGACTGCAAGTATGATTCTTCATGCATTGCAAAACATTGATAATTTACAGATTTTTTTTTCTGTCGCAAATTAAATGATGGGTTTGTTATGATATTTGGCAAACTATAACTATGCAGTTTACCATTACATGGAATAGATACATGTATATCTTTTGTAACACAATACCTACATGTAGTGTTGCATGTAGTATCAGTTCCCTCTGTTTTTTTCTCACATTCTCTGTTATGTACATGAACATGTAAACAAGTGCAGTGTTATCTAATCCACTTTCTGTCGTTTCACATTTCTCCATAATGTATCAATGGTGATTTCTTTTTTCTCTTTTCTGAAATTGCAGTGAGAGATTAAGATTTTTTCTAAATTTCACATTTAGTCTTTGTCCAGAATGACCTATTTTAAAGAATAAAGACTGATCTCCTTGATAGTTAGCCAAGTAACAGTTGGCCGACTTGAATCATGATGTAGATATTTTGTCAAGTTACATGTATATACAGACAATACAGTGTACCGGTATGTACAGTACATGGCTGTGTATAGAAAGCAGACTGTTGAAGCAGGTACATGTTTAGCATCACATTACTACAAGAGGTTTCACTTTCATGTTCATCAGATCAGGGACCTACATTACTACCAGTCCATTATCAGATATTTGATAACATACTGTAGAAACCAGTTTTTATTTTCCTTGTGTGTTTATTTTTCTTCTAGCTTTGGGACATTGGAGGTCAGCCTAGGTTTAGGAGTATGTGGGAGAGGTACTGCAGAGGGGTCAATTGTATTGTGTAAGTTCTCCTCTCTTTCCTCAAGTTTTCTTTTCGCGTATATCTCCAGGCATTTATGTATAACATGATTCTTTTAATCCATTGCTTACTTGAACCGGGTGGTCCCTGTAGCAGACCTGCCAACCAGTACGATTTAGTCGTATTTAGTACGATTTTTAGAAGTAAATACTACAGTACAATTTTCCTCAATTTTTTTAAATAATTAATTTTGTGTGTGTGTGTGCCATTGTCAATGGCCAAATGCCCACTCTGTCCTGTAAAGTATCCTACAAGCATCTCACATCTGCAATTTGGGGATGTTAATTGGTTCATTGAACACAACAGTCGTGATGTAATCATGCATATTCAACCAATGATCCATAAAAAAATTCTTCCGGGTAACAGTCCGTGTTTATTTTTATGCCTCCGTTACGAAGTAGCCGGAGGCATTATGTTTTCGGGTTGTCCGTCCGTACGTCCGTACGTCCCGTCCGTACGTCCGTCCGTCCGTACGTCCCGTTCTCGTGATCGCGTTATCTGAAGAACCGATCGATGGATTCCAGCCAAACTTTGGTCATGTATGTATCTTGCAGAGCCAATGAACTGATTAGATTTTGGGGTCACGAGGTCAAAGGTCAAAGGTCACAGGGCTCATTATGTATGCAAAAACAGCTCGTGATCGCGTTATCTGAAGAACCGATCGATGGATTCCAGCCAAACTTTGGTCATGTATGTATCTTGCGGAGCCAATGAACTGATTAGATTTTGGGGTCACGAGGTTAAAGGTCGAAGGTCACAGGGCTCATTATGTATGCAAAAACAGCTCGTGATCGCGTTATCTCAAGAACCGATCAATGGATTCCTGCCAATCTTTGGTCATGTACGTATCTTGCAGAGCCGATGAACTGATTAGATTTTGGGGTCACGAGGTCAAAGGTCGAAGGTCACAGGGCTCATTATGTATGCAAAAACAGCTCGTGATCGCGTTATCTCAAGAACCGATCAATGGATTCCTGCCAATCTTTGGTCATGTACGTATCTTGCAGAGCCGATGAACTGATTAGATTTTGGGGTCATGAGGTCAAGTTCAAGGGTCATGCGGCTCATTATGTATGCAAAAATAGCTTGTGATCGCATTATCATTAGAACAGATTGATGGATTCTTGCCAAACTTAGATCATGTATGTATCTTGCAGAGCCAATGAAATGAGTAGATTCTTGGGTCATGAGGTCAAAGGTCAAATGTCATGGGCCCATTATGTATGCAAAAATAGCTTGTGAACATTCTCATTAGAACTGACAGATGGATTACTATTTAACTCAGGACAATTTTCTAGAGCCAATGAACTGAGTAGATTTTAGGGTCATGAGGTCAAAGATCAAAGGGTCATATATGTATATGAGAAATTGCTTGTAATCACAATATTCTGAGAACCTGTTAATGGATTACAATGAAACTTGAATTTTAAACATTTCTTATGTTTTGGTTTGTAAACTTGCTCTATGACGGAGGCATCATTTTCGACTGCGCGCAGTCGAAGTTCCATCTAGTTAAGAATACAACTTTTGTCAGTAAAATACAACTTTTGTCAGTAAAATACAACTTTTGGGATTAAAGAATACAGTTTTTGAACTCCAGAGGTTGGCAGGTCTGCTGTAGTAAGCCTATGAGAAATGGAGAATTTAGTAACCACCAAATTAACATACATGTACGTTACAGAGAGCACTGTAAAGAATCAGTGTCGATCTGGTGAAGGGAAATGAGCTCAAATATTTCTAGATATTTAGAATGACCAGTAGTCAAATGCAGATTTACATGCAGTCATTTGTGCAGTAGGGCTTGATCTTTAAAATGTTTTGCTTCCATTATAGTCTGCATGTACATGTACTGTACATGAATGTTTTTCTTTAAAAGAGGAAGTTATGGAGAAACATATTGTGGTACAGATTTGTTAATGGACATTGGGCACATACAGTTATGGCAAGTGTGATGATGTTGATATTAGAAGTATTTTATGATCTGTGTATTTTTAGGACAGAGGCAAGGCCATGTACTTTATTGTTGGACAACCTGCAATAAACTTGCAAGGAAAAAAAAAGCGGACTTGTACTACCATCAGAATGTTAAAAATCAACTTCAATGCGTAAACATCCCCCAATTTTTTTTTGTAAGCTATTTTGTAAATTAATATTTTCTACTGATAAAATGAATAAAAGAAAATGGAGAGTTGATTTTGAGGGCTTACCTACAGTGGACATACATGTACATGTATACTAGTCATGTTTTGACAAAGGAAATAAATATACTTTGGGTAGAATATTATTTTTTAGTTATTTGTTATCTCTTTTTTTTTGCAGGTATATGGTAGATGCAGCTGACCATGAAAAGTTAGAAGCTTCAAGGAATGAACTGCACAACTTACTGGACAAACCACAACTCCAAGGAATACCGGTAAGTAAAGAACATCTTCAAAACAAGTGCATTCATCATTTGTCTAAAAAATTCTCATATCAAGTCTTGATTTTGAGATTTATGGACAGGATGAATAGGAAAAGGAAAGTATTTTGAGAGATTAAAGTTCCAATACTATTCCATACATTCATTTAATATATCAAGTACGGTATGTGATGACTAAAACTAAAAAGAAATCAATGTATATGTGAATTCCAAAAACTGACATTTTGGGGCTATATTCTAGCCTCGTGCTGTTTGTTAGTGTAAAGTGCAAAGTATAGATAAATTAAGAAATGTAAATTTTCACCTCAGACTTATATCAACATTGCATTACATTGTTCATGTACTTCATTGTTTTGAGAAAGCAGTCAATTCTGACAATTCATGAAACAAGTTCATGTATTATGAAGATAGTGGCTAAAAAAAGCAAATCCTTACAGACTGATGAATAGCAATGAATGTATGTAATACACAATATACGTGTAAGGCATGATACAGTATGTACTGTAGTAATAGAAAATCCATTACAAGCGTTTTAAACATTAAGTAAGGTAATAAATAGATCAAGCAAAATATTAGTTTTGGTATCCATATTTTCCCCCAGAAATCTTTGCCACAACATTTCCATCTTAACTACATGTAGATAAAAGTTAATCACCCCATATAATATTGAAGGACAATATTGAAGGACAATCCTGCAAGTAGAGAGTTCTGTAAACGCTTTTATTGTCGCTGGTTCTTAAATTTGTGTTGCACCAAATTCAGCCCTTTCAAAACACGCAGAAGAAGTCATGCTTATATTTTTGTGAGTTCTAAAATTCGGGCTTGTCGATCTTAGCGCAAAATCCACGAAAATTAATGTACCGCGAATATTTCTACTTTTACAGTTTTTTCATTTGTTTCAAAGTTCCTTACAACCTTAGAGTCCTTCGATTGTCTGGTAGCTTTGGTTGCATTTTGAAATCAATCCTATTGTTGAGTAAATGTTCATGTGATTGAACACTTCCTTCCTCTTATTGGATTGTGGTAGACTGCAACAATAACACTGTCATATCCCCATACAGGATACCTTGAAGAAATGTCTAGTTTTCACACTTTGAAGTGATGTGTAATTTTGTTTGTCACAAGTATGATTTAAATATATAGCAAATTAGCAATGATTAAATGCTCCTAAACTTTTTATTTGTTCCTTAAAAGGAATCCTTAATTTGCAGTACCAGTTTAAATAATTTTCTATTTCTGCTACATGTACATGGCACTTGAGAACTACATATACATATATGAGTACATTGATAGAAAATTCTAAGAAATTGAAAATGTCTGCAGGCCACTACATTTGTTGTGGACATACATGTAGTTAGTTTTGCATGTTACAAGCGTTTATTGTCCTTAACTAATACAACGTTTGGGTAAATTTTGAAAATTGGGTGGATAGTGATTCTTTACAATTTTGATATATTTGGATGCCCCTGTGGATGCATTATAAGCACTAGAAAATTTAACCCCTAAAACACTGCTGCTTTTCGAGAAAAATTGCTCCTGGTAAAATTTGATAAATTTTAAATAGCGCTTACGGCCGTACAATGGTAGCTGCGACCACGAAAATCTCATAATATGTAGTTGTGATATATAATTTCCAAAGGGAAAAGCTAATCGGTCAATTTTAGTCAAGAAACATTGTTTAAAAACTTATTTAATATCTTGACCTTGAGAGGGAGCTATACAACATAAAGAGTGTATTATTTACAATTTCATAACTTTAGACTTGATTTCAACCGCGACAACAATCACTGAATTTTGTAGGATCGCATATGCTTCCAATATGTTTATTTGAACAAAATTCATGACCATATACATGTACCAAAACTTTGTATTACATGTACCTATAAATACATGTACATTGTATTTCCAATCACTCATGCCACAATTTCATAGATATTAATAATTTTGACACTGTTGTTGCGCCACAATAAACAGGTCTTTTGTCATCATCTTTATGTCTGTTGACAGAAGAAAGTCAAGCCATCATTGATATACAGTGTAGCTCTCCTTTGTTAACAATTTTGTGTTGTTGTAATGGTATGCTAACACTTATGATGGAGAAGGTGAAATACGGTGTTGCATAGAGATCTACATATGAGGCCCTACATCTAATTCTTACTCTATATTGTCACATGTCTGTGACTGTAACTACAGCTTCTCTGAGATCTGTGAACAGAAGTGGAATTCTTTCAGGAGTTTGTAGTTGTATTGCTACATACATGTATCTTCTAATGTAGAAAACTGCACAGTAGACATAGACATGTATTCCTCATTGTATACAACCAGGCAAACCCCCAAAAGTTTTCCATTTGACTCATAAAAAGCGTATACATGTACAGTATTTGGGGCATCTTTGAATTGGCTACCGTAAATCTCTGTGGATAAGACGCACATGTGTATAAGACACACCCATCTTTTGGGGTCCAAAACCCCCCCCCCCCCTTTTTTTTTTTTCTGCCGACTCTGGCGGTAGCGAGCCAAGTCCGTGTTAAAAAACCCACGCAGGAAGGGCTTTTATTGTAGTGCGAGGTGCAGTTAAAGTCCCCATTTGTGCTTGCGAACTTGTCACAAATAATAGTAACAATGTCAGGTGCTGCTTATAAGTATCGGCTTGCATGGTGATGTAGATATACAGTAGGCTTGTGGTTGCATCATGTGAAAGAGAGGGAGGATTGGGAAGTTCTGAAAAGGACTCTCGATAATCTTTCTTTCTTGAGCGTGTGTAGTCCTGAAAAGGACTGTTGGTGTAGTCTTGAAAAAGACTGTTGGTTATCTTTTTTATCGAACTATAAGCTAAGAAAGATAACCAACAGTCTTTTTCAAGACTACACCAACAGTCCTTTTCAGGACTACACACGCTCAAGAACGAAAGATTATCGAGAGTCCTTTTCAGGACTTCCCAATCCTCCCTTTCTCTCACATGGTGCAACCGCAAGTCTACTGTACATGTATAGTAACAATGTCATTTTTAAAACTAAAGATGACAGACAAATTTCCCTCTAAGTCCAAACAGAATCCACACAGATAGTGTTGTTCTAGTTTCCGAGTGGTGAGTCAACACACCGATTTCTGAGCTGGGAGACATTGCCAGGCATAGTGCCAGATGGAGGGGAATAAATCGAAACTTTCAACAACAACAAAACAAAAAATTAACCTGTGTATGAGACGCAGCCCCGACTTTCTATTTTTGTTTTTGCGGCAAAAAAGTGCGTCTTATACACAGAGATTTACGGTACTTGATATTGACGCTCTACAAATTCCCAGATCGTACTAGATTGGACAATTTGTTCCAAGTGCTTACCGGTACCCTGCTTGTAGTTTTGTTAATGTAGCACATCAATGATCTCAAGTTAGTTCCTGGTAAGTAAATTCTCATACGGTATAGGACACTTTTATGTACACACATATATTTCATCAGCTCAAGATTGCCAAGTAGCCCACTATTTCTGATTTGGAAAATACTCCAGAAGTTACAAATCACGTCTTCGTCAGCTCAAGACTTGACCTCGAAACTTGAAACTCGAGCTCGAGAAATTAACTTAAGATATTTTGCTCAGCGTAATTTTGGTAAAGACACACCGGACAAATAGCGGGATATTTTGTAAACTAGCCCAAGATATCTTGGGATGATTATCTCGACCAAATATCCCGCTAATTGCAATTTCGAGCTGATGAGGACGCAAATTAAGTGGATAATTTGCGATCGGGATAGTTCAAATAGCATGATATTTGGCAATCTCGAGCTGATGAAGACAGGCCTGTATTGAGAGATTACTTTAAGTGTAATCTATCTTATTTCTAACCTCCCTCAGGTTCTGGTGCTGGGTAACAAGAGAGACATTCCTGTAGCATACGATGAGAAAGAACTCATAGAGAGGATGAACTTATCAGCGATTCAGGACCGAGAGATCTGCTGTTATTCCATCTCGTGCAAAGAGAAAGAAAATATTGGTAACTATCACACAATATTCCCAGTTTTGTATGTTCTATTATTTATTGCCGATCTTTGAATTTTACAATTTAAGCTTTATGTAGCAGTGCTTGCATTATGGTTATCATTAACGATGATTTACTTGGTTCAGCATCTGAATGTAATTAGCCAGGTGTGTCATATGACAATTTTGACTGTGTTAAAATTTTGAAATAATGCTAATGCAGCAGTGCAAAGATATCCATGATTCAATATGAAGTAACAATTTCACTTTCATTAAGCTCGAGGTGCTGCCATCTTGATGTGACGCCAGTGCTAAAAAAAAAATCAGTTCTTAAATTGTCCATTTCCCTATTTCCCCATTGCCAGATAAGTATCTAGTCACTTTGTTTCCTGCTTATTTTAGTGATATTCTTACTACTAAATGTATTCATTCTTCTCTTCTCTTCTTTGCTTCACTAGATATCACATTGCAATGGCTGATACAGCATTCAAAGTCAGGGGGCAGTCGCTAGGGAGCTCTATCTCCTTCTCTCAAACAGCTTCAATGGCGAGAAGACCAATATAAATATTCATAACTTTATAATTATTGTCTATTGTGTATATTATGTTAGATGAATTGGGGGGAAAGATGGAAGAAATTTATAAGGAGAAAACAGGAGCAGATCTGAATGGCTAGGTATATATGACTGAAAAGATTATCTTTGTGTTTTCTATGTAACTTTGCTTTTTTCTATATTTCAAGTTACATGTTGCAAACACCCTTTTTGTGTAAAGCTACTTCTCTTCAACCTGATTTCTCTGAATTTGTAATTTTCTTGTCAAAATTTGGAGTATTCTTCAATAATTTTGATTAGATATACTGTATATCATGTTATCTTCAAAGGATTATTTATGCCTGTTGTTGCCATGAGTTCAAGGTGGTAAATATCTTTGTAGAGGTTAATATATTGCATGTTATATAGCATAACACTATGTCTACAGCAAATACCGTATTTTGACAGACTGACTATCCATACCAAACTTTATTTTCTTGTCAGGGCATTTAATGTTTTCATGAAAAATTTAATTTTTTCATACTGTAGCAATGCTATTACGATGAGACAATCGGATGATTATGTTAATTGCATGCTTGACTGATACGGCATATGTTGACAGCTTAGGTATGTGTTTTAGTAATGATGTAGTTTGTATTCTATGCAAGAGTTGAATATGAATGGGAGATAGCAGCATAATTTTCAGTCTCTTTGCCAGTCACAAATTGATTTCTGAAGAAAATGATAAAACCAGTATGAAACGATTTTCCTTGCATACATCATGTAGCATACCCCAATACTAATAGGAATAGTTGCAGAACTCTTCTTCTTTTTTTTTTTTTTTTGGGGGGGGGGGGGTAAGTGATTCATGAAAACTAATAATGATCAAATGCATGTCAGTGAATTAGATGTCTTTATATTTAGGAATGAAATTTCTGCCCTGTTTAATATTCTTAAGTCTCTTCATCTCATTATGCTCCCCTTGTTTCATCATGTACTTTGTATTCTAGACATTGTGTACAGTGAATGCTTGCTTATTAGTCTAGATGAGACTGAAATTACAGTTGCTTTGATAATAAGTGCAATCTGAAGAAGAAAGAAAATTCTGGAAAGATCCCATTTGGAACGGGATATACATGTATATACATATAACCCACCCCAGCATAGCTAATACTGGTATGTGTTGCCATAGAGTTTTAGGTTTAAGAATATCAACAATGAAGACAGAAATGTACATTTATGTGTAAATCAATCTTTGAAGAGCATTTAATCGTAAATGAAGATTATTGTGTTTTCATCAATTACTGTATTCTACATCAAATATACTGGTTGAAGTGAATATATATATATATATATATACATTTGAAATGAAAGGAAATTTGTTCATGCATTGGACATACATGAGAACATCTCATATAAAAAGTATGTACCATCATTGAAATATGAACCATCCTGCAGAAAAGGTATCCATAAAGCACTAGTGATTTTTTATGCATGTATTTCATTTGATATACATGTACAGATATGATAAATATTTTGTTTATTTGACAGCAAAACTAGCTATTTTGTAGAAACATGTAGCTGCATAATCATCAGACAAATCATCTGCTTGGAGTCCGAGCCAGAAGGGCTTTAAAGGCACACTGTCCTACTTGTAGCTACTTGTTCCCTCTATATAGAAAACTTCCCAAATCGGTGCCTGTTGGTCCCCCATGATCCTCTTTTTCTTATGTTAAATGAGAGCTGAGTTAATGAGATAGCCACCTGTTACAGTGACCTTGCTGGCTCGCTGTGTGGTCTAATCCCTTCTAGCTGCAGTAGTAACGCCTACCTTTAACTCGTGCACTTTAACACAGAGTTGCCGTAACGCCTTTCTGGCTTCGGACAGAAGATATTATTCATGTCTTCTTTATAAAAAGCAGGGTGGTCCCATATGTTTTTAATGTGGATGCCAGCTAGTGATGTGCATCCGGTCTGCCCAAAATACACCATTACTCATTGAAATTAGTTTCTGTAGCTACCTGGTATAGAGGCAAATAGGCCTGATGTTATCAACAACTAAAGCACATCAATTTTTTTCTTGATCATAACTGTCCAAGAGCAATGCATGGATAATTGAAAATGTTAGGAGTTGGTTTATAAGAGGCACTTTCATTGTAATTGTTGTTCTCAAAGACCATCATGTGATTATAAAACATAAGCAAAATCGATGCTTTAGTGCTGTTGAAATGTAACTTGGTCTTTGTCATTGCTCAAATAAAATGATATTTAATTATTCCTGGTCATCACTGAATAGATTCTGTACGCAGTTTTACATTAGATGATTAGTGCATTGTAACGTTTTTTTAATTCACCTACTCTTTGTGTACATTTATACCAGGCAGCTTTTTTAAATATATTTATGTTGAGTATAAGAACAGTAAGCTAAAAAGTTATTTCACCAAAATTAAATGTAGATTAGTACACACAATAATACTTCTCTATAGAATTGTGTTTCTGTTCTTTTTTTGTATACATTTTGGTACAACAGTTAAGCCATTGAATATCCTTTTTTATTATTTTAAACAACCGTTTTCTTAGATGTTGGCATGGTTAATATTCATGGTATTTCTTATTCCTCCTATTTGATTCCTTTACTTTATAAAGACCTCCACACAAAAAAGTGTTAAAAATGTGTTTAGCATTTGAAGGATATTGACAGTTTAGCTTTAAGTCTTGTCATGTAACATTGTACAAATCGTATAATTTATAATGAAAACCTGCAATTTATTATGTAACAACAAAGTGATTACATGTTTGTGGATGACTAGTTATTTCAGTTTTACCTGGACTTTCTTTTTGTATGTTCATGTACAGTATATGTTAAATCTATTGTATCTCAGACTAGACTTTATCAATTGTGAATGTGTTTTCTATGAAATTGATCAATGTTGTTTAATAATCTTTATTTGTTATGATGCATATATAAAACTTGAACCCTAACCAGTGCTTAGATGAAAAGACTTATGGTTCTTCCTACTATAGAAAGCTTATTATTGAAAACTCCAGTGTGATGATTTGTGGTTACATGTAGGTATATTGACCAGAAGTAAGTAGATGACCAAGTATTTAGCTCTGGTGAGTGTAAACTTACTACATGTGTATTTTGAAACCCAAAGTTATTATATTCAGCTGCACTACAATATTACCAAGGAAAATACTTTCTGTTGGTGTATTTATACGGATCCACTGTATTTATCTTTGAAAATTTGCATAGAACTTGCTTGCGTAAAAAAAAAAAAATTAGTTCCAAAAAGTGTTGATATGCATGAATGTAAAGCACAGCAACGCTTGCATACAGTTAATTTAAACCCTACCATTGTTTTAAAAAGCAAATGATTTTGTGATGCATGAAAAGTTCTAATGTATGACTTAGTCATTCTCTGACATTATTTATTTGAGAATATATTTATGAAACACGATTAAATACTCTCACCTTCAACTCTCATTTTATTGCTGTTTAAAGAGGCAACATTTATCTTTGAAAGGTCAATACTGTTCCATAGGCAGACATGGGCTGCTTCTATGGCAACTTACACTCATTGATATTGAAGTCATTGTATTTGGTCGATTTTGCCAGCAAGTTTGTAATCGCATTGTAGGAGCTTCTATTCATTCTGTAATAAATGTTATTAACAAAGGGCACAGAGACATGAAATTAAGGACATTTTGTCTTGATGATTAATTACTAGTGATCGACTAGGTTTTATCTGGTTTTTTTCTTAACTTCACAAGGTATATTATCCAAAGAAAAATGAGTACAGTTTGAAAAATTGTACCCTGCCATCAAATGGACATCGCTAACATGCACCAAAGCTCTATAGCCATTTGTTAAACTGCTTGTAAAATGGTCATTCATTCTGTTTTTGTAAGCAGTAGGATATAATTTGCTCAAGCTTGTAATTTTTTAGAGTTTGCATAATTATACCTTGGCTTTGTGTGACATTGTAACATTATTTATACTCTTTAGTCGGTAAGGCACACTCACTCTTAGATGGTAGCAATCACATCACTCGTGTATTAAAATGATCAGTTGAAAATAAATGACTGGTACAACATGTATATGTACTAAAACAGGTTGCAAGTATTTTTTATTTGTTGTGTCCTTGCTGTATTAATCATGTGGAATTTACAACACAAAGATTAAATCCTCAAAATATACACAAAATCTATCTTAAAATCAAACAGGAATAGTATATCAGCAGAAAATTGGTATGAAATGGTTTGTAATCCTTTTATTTTCAAAGACACATGATTATAAACATTTATCTTTTTTAATCAATTCATCTTTCCTGTGGACACCTCAGGATTAACTGTCTTCAGCTTGCAGAAATACAAGAATTCATTTCTCACTGCCGGCAAAGCTACATGGAACATATCAAGGGGTCAGTGCAGACCTGCCAACCAGTATGATTTTTAGAAGTAAATACGACGGCAAGATTTTCCTAAATAAAATATGATTTTCCAACAACAACAAAAAAATACTTTTTTTTTTTTTAATATAAATTTATTTTGTGTGTGTGTGCCATTTTCAATGGCAAAATGCCCATTCTGTCCTGTAATGTATCCTACAAGCATCTCACATCAGCAAATGGGGGATGTTCACTGGTTCATCGAACACACCAGTCGTGACGAAATCATGCATATTCAACAAATGATCCATACAAAAATGTCTTCCTGTATGCAGCAACTGTAGGAGGCATTGATCCGCGTAACAGTCCGTGTTTATTTTTAAGAATACAACTTTTGGGATTAAAGAATACAGTTTTTGAACTCCAGGGCCCGAATTCACAAAGCAAGGTTTGAGCTCAGACCAAGGTTTGAGGTCAAACCTCCTTTTGTTTCGCCAAACCTTCTTTTGTTATTTACAAACCTGGTTTGTAAATAACAAAAGGAGGTTTGGCGAGACAAAAGGAGGTTTGAGCTCAAACCCGGTCTGAGCTCAAACCTTGCTTTGTGAATTCGGGCCCAGAAGTCTGGTCAGTGACACAAAGACGTAACTCCATTTTGAGAAAAAGTGGTTTACCGTATATAACGGTGTATAAACCGCACTTTTTTGCCGCCGAAAACATTTCAAAGTCGGGGGTGCGGTTTATACACGGTACACCAAGTTTCAATTTATGCCCCTCCACCTGGCACTATGCCTGGCAATGTCTCCCGGCTCGGTAATCGGTGTGTTGACTCACCACTCGGAAACTAGAACAACACTCAAATTTGTCTGTCATCTTGGTTTGAAAGTAATCTTTCTGATAGAACTCAATATGTAGTTTATAATAATAATTCCTCCAATTTTTTTTCTATTACATGGTGTACCACAAGGTTCTATCCTAGGTCCCTACTGTTTTTTAATTTACAGTACCGTAATGATCTTACACACAAAAAAAAAAAAATCTCGGCAAAAAAAAAAAAAAAAACAATTTTTTTTTTGTTTTTTTTGTTTAAGGGCAAAAAAGAGGGGTGCGGTTAATACACGAGGGCGGTTTATACAACGTTATTTACGGTATGTGTCACTGAGCACTTGGGCCTAAAGGAGTTAAGTCTATGTTTCACTAGCAATTGACTTCAATGGGTGGAGTTAAGTCTTTGTGTTTCCTGGAAAACCCACATTTTTCGGAACATATTGGCAAAATATGGAGTTACGTCTTTGTGTCACTGAACCCTCGATATGTATACCAAAAAAATTGACCCGACATTCTATATCAATACTATGGTAGCATAGCAATTTTCACAGATCTTACAACATTGAGTTATAAACAGGGTTACTCAACTTAATCTGTGATTATCAACAACAAAAATTCTAAGACAAGATTATTAAACATGGGATGATGAGAACAATATCAAAGGATCATGTTTGCAAATTACATATGCATCAATAAAAGGCAATAGAGATATGCAGCCACTAAACAGGATCACAATAAAGCATCTTTATTAAAGCAACATCTTCAAAAATAATTAAACTATGACAATGGTTGTGTGAAAACATTAAATGGTTCTATATCTTTCATACTACCCAATATATATTATAGTAGGCATAAGAGGTAATTAGTTAATTGGGAATGCACCACAATACAACAACAAAAGAAGAGCGATGAGAAGGGAACCCAGTGTGTAGCACCAATGTTACTGTACACGTAATAAAGCTTAAAGATAAACTTGACTTCTGGTAAATATAGAAAGAAAAACAATTCTCACAGAATCCGACGAAACTTAAACTGAATGTTCAAGATAACTGACATGTGCCAAACAATTTTGGTAGAAAATGTATAGTGGCTGAGTAATAAACAAAGAAAGATAAGGAAATCTGATAAGTAGGCAAATGGGAGTTCTGGTTTTTGTCAAAGATGATGCCCAGTTAGTTTTTGTGTTTGTTTTTATTTCACTGGTTCAAACAACCAATCTTCTGGGGGGATAAACAATCTAATCTAATCCTATAACAGAGCTCAAGATTAGCTCTTATCAGTAATGCCGATGTGCAAGCGCTCAATACTTGAATATCCACATATGTTCACATGTCACATACTCCATTCATTTTTTCATACATTTAAAAAAAAAAATCAAAATGTGTCTACCCGGTATCAAATACAAGCCCACCAAAATGCACTTAAAATCAATAACACACCAATCATCCCAAGTAACATTGATGCTTCGATCGATCCTTGAGCCTTGGACTATCTCATCAATTCATTAAAACATCTATTTATGCTTAAAAGTACAGCTATATTTTGTTTAAGGCACTCATGGTCATTGAAAATACAATATATTGTACCATATTTTGATCAAATTTGTACAAAAGTCTAAAACAAATTCACTACATGTAATTAAGGTAAAAACAAATGTAATAAATAACATAAGCTGTCAGTTGTACATGAGTAAAAATTCATGGAAGTTATCCATACAAATATGTTGGTCCTAAAGCACATCACATATATGACCAAGTTAAAATAATACTTAATACTTGGAGGTCCAATAAAATCACTTGGAATGCTTAGTTTTTTTCTCAAAGGTGTAAACTTGGCATAATAAAAAAACTTTAACAACTCAATGAAAGAGATTCTACATGAACTTCTATATTCTTATATTTACAGTCTATCTACATTTCTGTTGATTCTGTAAGCATTTTGTACGAGAGCACCTTTAGCATAAAGCTGGCATCTGATGATCCAATGTCTTAGGTAGAACTTGATGGAAGACATTACACCTTCAGGGTTTCAGCTGGTGACGAACGCTTCTTTCTGGTAAAACTGAGCAGAAAAAACAACAGTTAGAAATGAAATCAGTTTAGAAATCAAACAGAAAGAGACTCCAAAAAAAAAAGTGACAGGCTTATTGTTAACCCTAAAATTTCAAACCCATCCTTCATTTAATCGGATAAAAATATCAAAACCTGATTAGAATGTATATGAGCATTTCAATTTGTTTAATGCTCAGTATTAATACATGTTAAACAGTCAGAATTAAAGATAAATTCCTACTTATTAGAGGTTTTCTCAATGGATAATTTAATGAATGAAGAACAAGGGACATATTTCTCATCAAAAAATTGGGGTGGGGGGGGGGTGGGATCAAAGATTCTCATCGTTTGAACAAGCTTACCTCACAAGGTCTACATTATCCAGTGCCCACTGATCTTGGTTCACCCCATCATGTCTCGGCTGCCACCACCTGAACCGGACACCAAGCCCCCTAGCCTCCTGAGGTAGGTCATACAACACCCTGGTGGGTTCACTGTAGTCTCCAGGGGCGTGGCTCTGTATCAGATACCAGTGGATACCGTTGTCAAGGGTGTACTGGAGGAGAACAGCTTTACTCCTGATGTTGGGGGAGGAGTAGTCGATGTGGCAGGCGGTGTTGTTAGGATCTCGGCTGCCTATCTGCAACACAAAGCCAATCTCCCTGGTGAGACGAAGAAAGAAAGTGAAGATACAGGGAAGAGAAAGTATTATACACATTACAATGTTAACAAATTATATTTCAATATTGGGAGTGGACAATATATTTTTGTGAAACAGGTATGCCATGACAATGTGGGCAGAAAGGAAAATCCCATGAAATATTAGATTTTAAAAGGCATTTTGAAAGAGCATGTTCTGCAATCTGCATTATAGATGTGTCGTGGACGAGTGGATATGTCACCGAACTGTGGATCACAAGGTACGCGGTTCAAGTCCCTAATGTCCTTTGGCAAGACATTGATCTACATTTGCCACTCTCCACTCAGGTGTTCAATGGGTACCAGGGGTAATAATATATATATCTTTAAACGATTTGAGAGGGCCTTCGGTCCTGAAAAGCGCTATATAAGAACTAGCTATTATTATCTGATTATATATTTCAATTACGCTGGTATAGGTAAAACTCATAAATCATTCCATTTTTTTTTTAAAGTATATTCAATCACTTGGAAACCACCTAATAGCCTACGTTTCTCTAATAATAGTAATGAAGAAATTAAGCCTGGGTGATACATGAAAGGGAAACTGTATTTTATATCCGTCCCAATGTCTTTGGCTATTCTATATATACAAAACAAAACATATCTTCTTACACAATGAGTCTTGTATCCAGCTCTACTGTCACTGTCTGTCTGAGGCCACACCCACTGAAATACAGGGCCATGCCATGAGCATGGGGTGTCAGAGGACCACAACCGTGACCTTCGCCCCCTCCGTTGACCTTACTCCACGGGTCCATGGACGGGATAAGACCACGATCAACGCCGTAGCGGAAGTAGGTCGGCAGTGGCATGGACGGGGTACACGATTCTCCTAAAAATAGAGAAAATGCGAAAAAGTGAACATTGAAATTCTTTTACAAGAATTTAAAATCAGCTTTAGAGAAACTACAAGTATTTTCTATATGATGAGTGTGTAGGTGTCTATCATCAGAGCATATATTGGGGGTTAGTTAAAAATGGATTCTTAGACTTGAACGACCAATACAGTCTTGGATGATGTCACTGCCATAACAAACATCTAATATCATACTAACAAACCAACTCCATACAAGCTTTAAACCAATCCTTGCCATTTAGTGTAATTAGTTTTATT